>JBBMKC010270429.1:0-19669 GCA_037834085.1 Bipalium vagum | reverse complement strand
TAAAACTAAGCGCGAAAATATTCGTCGGGAGCGTATGATACACAAGTTTTTTTTGCGAATATATACGTGTGGAGCAGGGAAAGGGTTAAATATAAAATAATATTAAATGTATAATATAATTTTAATTATATCAATAAAAATTAAATTACTATTCATTTTATTAGTTACCTTTTATAATTAAATCAATCAATTTTAAAAAAAATCGAGTTCCGTAACATTTTTAATTTTTGACAGATAAATAATAATGCTTTAATGATGTTTATTAATTAATATTCTGTGAGCATAAATAGTAGAAAACATGTTAATTATTTTATTGAAGAGAAACTCCGAGATAGATTTTTTACATTTTTTTGTTTTTGGATCATAATATTATAAATCCTTTATCCTTAAACTGTTTTTTCGATTAGTTTATGTATGGAAATAAATATCTCAAAACCGTAGTTGAAAATTTTTAATAAAAACCGAGTTGCTGGATTTTCCAATTTTCATGAATCAAATATTCCATAATTTTTAGATACTGGCGGAAATCGGTGTTAATTTTTTATTAGACATTCATTAGGATCTTTAGAACGTAAGGAGGATCTTTAGAACGTAAAAAATATTTTATAATTGTTTCGGACCAATGAATTGAAAGAAGTACCTTATTGAAATAAGAACGAAATTTTTTTTTAGCTCCAAACAAATTTTTGAAATATTGATCTTTATTTTATAATGAACGTTATAGATCATTAATTTCAATAAATTCATTCTTTACTATTGTTGTGAAATCATTACATTTCAGTAGGTCTTTTGTCACCTTTGAATCAATATTATATTTTTTCATTATCCATCTGACGATCAATAATCCAAAATATTTTTATAATCATCACTTATACAATAAAATATTTTATAAATGTGGAATAATAATATCAATTTTCAAATCGAAGAATAAATATTAAAAAAAATAAATATTGAAAATAATAAAATAAATATTAATAAATATAAAATATATAAATAAAATATTATATAATATATTATGAAATATAAAATATTATATTTAAATACCTTTTGAGACAATGAGTTTATTTTGTCTTTTGAAAACCAATGTGTTCTAAATTTTATAAAAAATCAATTGGTTTTTAAAATGCTTTTAGGTTAGTGGAAGAAGTGGCAGAATTGGAGAGAGATATTGCTCATCTTCAAAGACGATTGGAGGACGCCAATTTCGAAAGGAACGCGCTGGCAAGAAGGCAACTGGATCTTGAAGAAGAAATTCAAGTGAAACAAAATTCACTCTTCATTGACGAGGTTGAATGCATGGGAATTAGGGAAAGCATAAAGATCGAGGCGTACTAATTCGTGGGAAACCGAATAACTTTAAACGGAGTTGATAAATAAAATATTTTGTTTATGGATCAATAGCTTATTATGTAACTTTTGGAGTATTCTAAATATCTGTAACCCAGGCACTTCGCGTTATAATATATGTATTTGTAAATCCTTCAAGTCTGATTCCATTCATTGGGTTGTTTCCATTTTTATTTTGATTTGAGACTAGTAATTTGATGATGAACATCGAGTTTTAAGCGAAAAACCTTGAGAAGTTTTGATGGAAAAAGTACAGGTCGTGGGTGAGATCGAATGAAAATGTATAAAGTTTGAAAGGTTATCCTGCAGCTTAGGTGCGTTTAAAAAATTATAAAAATTTTAATTTATCTACTGATAATAGTAAGTAGTTTAGTGGCCCTAAACTGCAGAATAACCGTTGGAAATTATGAAAACTACATATTAGAAATATTTCTGTTATAAAACAGATAGCACTGGATTTATTTTAACGTAAAATTTGAGTTTTTTTTTCTACACAATAATGTATATTTATTATAACAGTTCATATCTGTACAGTGTACAGTAATCTGATTTATATATACAATAATACTTTGTCATACATGTCTACAGTCTCTGGCTGTGGCCCATGTGATCCATTTGCGACCCCTGAAGATCCTTAAAGCTAAACATTAGTGTAATGCAGAGATCGGAATAAAGCAAATTGGGCTCATTATCGAGACCAAATGATCTCTGCTCTCATTGCAGGCTACATCTGTTAACAGAGAGCAGGAAAATTTTCAAAGCCATACATACAAGGAGAACACAAGCACCAGCGATTACTGTGGCAAACTACATACTAATCAGCCATGAACAATTAAAAAAATGGAAACATAAAAAAAGGGACATAGACATTACACATGGTTACACAACACATACAACAACAGACATATGATTGGATTAGGGAAACAGTGCAGGAGGGAGAGGTATGCAAGTCTCGAGAGTATTTGACAATATGGAAGAAATAGTATGAAATAAGTATAGTAGACATAAATAGTAATAAATAGATAACGGATAGAGGTTGGAGCTATGATGGAGGTACATTAAGAGAAGCGTTAGGGGAGGCCACATGGTTGAGGAAAATATGGAATGATTCGCGGACGGTAGTATTAAGAAGACGATGAGTGAGGGCCGCACGTTGGTCTTTGTTAAGGCCGGTCTTTATAAGCAGGCAATCATTCGCTGGGTCCCAGTACCCTAGAGTGCCCACATTAAGTATATCAAGGAGTACGGTTGAGTAGCTGCTGGTGACCAGCTGGTCGGCCAAGGACGTGTATCTATGGCGATTGGCCTCCCTATGGGTCGAGAAGTTTTTGACACAATCATAAGGCGCTTTGACGTCAAGAATAAGGATGACCTTTTTTGTTTTTTGACGAATGACCAGACCCGGGTGCAAGGTGGTCCGAAGTGAAGGAGGGGCCATATCAACGTCTACGTCAAAGTAAAGGTCACGAAGAAAATCAGCTCCTGCCGGACGGACTGTGTTATGATTGGCCTTATGCATTAATGGTCGACTTTTGCAATGATTGAGGACGTGCGCCTGCGTTTCAGGATGATCATTTGATTTTCGGCAGATGATGACACAATTCTTGAAGAAGTTAAAAGGCCGGCAATTAAGCGCTAAATTGTTGTTGCGTGCCTTAATAATTAAGCGCAAGATGATCGGTGAAAGATGGTGTTTATGCAGGATGAAGTTGGAGAATGGGCTAAGGTCAAAGCAAGGGACCAGTAGGCCCTGTGACTTATGTGACCGCCATTCCATATAGTTCTGGAGGGCTACCGCCTCATGGAGCGTCGACGTAGTTTTATAGATGTTCACTCCGTCAAAGATGTAGTTGGGAGTTTCATTGGCGGTTGTCACAATAACTTTGAGGGACACGGAATTGTTGGAAAGCAAGAAGGAGCAGTCAATATGTTGAAGTTTAAAGGCCTTACACGCTTTGCGAATTTTAGTCCACAATGTGGCTTGACCAAAGAGGGAGAAGTTTTTGAGATTTAAGAGCCAAGCCAGGGCAAGAGTGAGATCCGTGTGGGCCGTTACCGATTGTCTCATTTGTACGACATGGAGAAGATGGTTAGTAATGAATGTGCGGAAGGACTGATCAGAGCTAGTGAGGAATCGCAGCCCTTTCGCGATACTACAGCTGTAGTAATCATCGATGGCGCGAGTAATGCCAAAGCCTCCAAGAGCCACGGGGGAGTAGAGGAAGGCTTTATTGGAACCCTTGAGGCGATCCGTCTTGGTGATAGTTCGAAATATTTCCCTAAGACGTTCATCGTATCCTTTACGTTGGTCCCGATATAAGGACTGTCGTGACTGCTTCGAGGCCAGGGTAAGGTGATCGACCACCCGGTTAGCGCCCAATGCTATCAATTAAGAATGGCATTTTTAGAATTTTTTCTCTTGTTTTAATTTTTAGTTTATGCCACTATAATTTAATTTGTTTCTCTATTCCAATCTCTTGAATTTTAACAAGAATTTTAAAGTGAATTCAATTATTTAATTATTGATATCAAAAGTTTTCCATCGTTCTCTTAACAACCATGATCAATTATTAAATATTAATTGATTTTGAAAATAAAATTAATTCTAAGAATAATAGATCCAATAACTGAATATATTGATCAAAATTGAAAATATTCATTGAATTTTAATAAAAAAATTAATTCTCATTCAGAGAACGAATTATGTAAATATCCTTAATTTAAAAACCATATCTTATAAATGAATAAAATCGCATGATAAAGAAAAAAGTTCAGGAAAGATTAAGCCCCTCTCTTTTAAGGTAATGGAAAATGGCTTATAGAAATTGGGATTTATTAAACCCGAAGCTAATAAAAAAAATTTAAACTTAACATTTTGGATAATTATCCTGTTCTTATTAGCCAACATTAGGGGTAACATTGTGAAAATTTCATTTTTCTTAGCTATTTAATTGATAGAATTCAATGTTTAACTGTTAACTCTGAATCTGAATTTTTAGATTTATTATTTGAGTATATCTGTAAATAAGTTTTTTAATGCATGATCACACTGATTAAATCATTGAGACACAGTAAATATAGAGCTTACAGACTAACTTGGAATCCAAATATATATATTACATATTAATAGTTGTAAAATTTTACTAAAAATTCTAAATTAAATATAATTCCTAAAAATTTGATATAGTTAATGTAACATTTTTAATATGGATTATGATTATATATAAGATTAAAATCAAAATAATATTGTAAAAAATGTTCATTAATATTAAAATGAAAGGGTTTGGTCCAATTTTTTTATTTTTCTCCTATCAAAAATGATAATATTCTAATGATGATAAAATTAATTTTCAAAAAATGAGATTTGCAATTTTTATTTTAAACTTTTTAATTTAAATTTATTATAAAAAGCAAATATTTAATCAATTACATAAATTTTTGAAATATTATTTTTATAATTTGTTAATATTGTGGAGACTCCCATCAAATTCTCCCAGCTCACCCAATCCATCAACAAATCCTCCAAATCATCCAAGCCCATCCAAAAACCGAAGACAATCAAGACACTGATATTTTTGATTTTAAGACATTTGATATTATGTGATCATTTTATTATTTTGGTGTTTTTGTGTAAACATTGTACTTTATATATTTTGAATTATATTTTATGTTAGTGATTCTTTTTATTTTTGTAAGGTCGCCTTGATGGATAATGATAATAATAATAATAAAAAAATAAAATATTTTAATTTATAAAAAAATATATAAAATAATATAGTTACTAAAAATAAAAAAATACATAAAATAAATGACTAAAAACAAAAAAAAGCATATAAAAATTAAAAATAGTATAAAAAAATATAATAAATGTATATATATAGTAATTAATAATAACTAAAAATAATTTTTATTATAAATAAAAAAATATAGGCCCGGATAATTAAGCAAAGGGGCAGAACAAAAAAATATAATTAATCAACAACAACATTTATCAGTCGAAAACCAGAAGTAGCCCGGACCATTATCTTGCAGTAATCAATCAAGAAGTCAAAAGAAACCAACTGCAATTAATCAAAAGAAAGACCCAAGGCAGACTGATACTTCATACAGCAATATAAAAGCAACCACTACACAAAATACTTCTTAAAAATCAGTAATTATTTCCGTGACAAATTCAAAGTATTCATTCGACAAATCCAAAGTAATCATTCGACAAATCCAAAATATTTATTCGACAAATCCAAAGTATTCCTTCGACAAATTCAAAGTATTCCTTCAACAAATCAAGTCTACTATTATTCTTTCGACAAAACCAAAGCCTACTATTATTGCTCCGACAAAACCAAAGCCTACTATTATTCCTCCGACAAAAACAAAGCCTACTATTATTCCTCCGACAAAAACAAAGCCTACTATTATTCCTTAGACAAATCCAAAAACCCTACGATTAAATTATCATTTGTCATTTATTTCCAGTAATACAGGATTCAATTTTGCTTTTACCTTGTTATTAGTAGATTTATATTTTACTTGTCTTATAAATTAGACAAAGTTTAAATTAATAATTTTTAATAGTGGTAGATTTAAATTTGTCCCTTAAATCAATTTATAAATTATTTGTCTTATTAATAGACAAAGTTTTAAATAACAAGGTATTGAATAAAATTCTAAATTATAAAACAGAATTTATTGATTATCGATTTTAGCCTGATTCAAACTTGTTTTGCAGTTAGAACAAAGTCTTTTTCTAATTAAATAAATAACTACTCAGGTCAGGACCTGAGGATCATATAATTATTTATTTTCCCATCTCTTTTCCCGTTTTTGTTTTTAACTCACACGCTAAGTAGGGCGGTGAGTTAAATTGTTTTTCTTATTCAAGGATCTGTGAGCCTAAGAGCGAGAAAGCTGTTTAACCCAAATCTAAAACAAACCCTGAAATAACAGACTATCATGAAATCCATTAAGGACGATTACCCGTATTTGTAAAATCCCTTTTTAATATAAAACATAATTTTGAGTTCGATTTAGTTGATTTGTGTTCGATTTTAACGTTTTTCAACAGCAAAAATTAAAAACAACCTTGACCGTTAAGTCCTAATAACCCGTATTTTAAGTTCCACCTTCTATAAATTAGGGTCTTAACAATATATTTAAACTGGTATTTATGTATGCATTATTGTTAATTTTTACATTATTATAACAAAATTTATTAGTGTTAAAAATTATTTTAAAATAAAGTTTCCGTGATCCGTCTATACTCTTATTAATAATATGTATATTTTATGATTATAATTTCCATTATAAGATAAAATTATTTAAGTATTTCGAATAAAATTTATAATTAAATTCTAAAATTCAATGATAATTCAGTTATTTAAAGCAAAACACAATTTCACTGTAGAATTATTATAGAAAAACGTTTACAATCTCCACAAAATCGAATTTTAGGATTTTATTGTAATAATTATTTTTGTTGGATTTTTGGTCAATACTATTTGAATTTTTAATTCCTCAAAACCATAAAAATGTCGCCTTACTTCTTGATCAGCCCTATTATTACTTGGATTAAACTTGTTACTCAAATCTATTATGTAAACAAATACTTTTCCTATAATAACCTCATTTCGTGAGAAAAAATTATTAATCCTGGTCGATAAAAAGTAAAAAACCATTTTCAATAAAGATGAAACACTTTTTTTGTAAATATCTGATTCTCAATTAACAAACACAAGTCATTTAATTATCGAGAGCTTCATTATCTAAAATGCCGGAGCTTTGCTTCCACAATCCTTTTGAAAGCAATCATTTAGGTGAATTTTGCAATCTTCACTGCACTGTAAAACAGCAGAACTACTCTGATTATCTTGGGTAGAACATAGCTTATCACATTTTATAGCATTATCCCAACATTTTGCCGTACAACCAACAAATGATTGAGCGTATCCAGTATCAATTGATAGAATGACAAATGTGAAGAAAAGAAGAATTATTTTACCCTGAATAATTAATTATTGATATTATTTTTTTAATAATTCAAAACATTATTTATAATGGTGTTTTACATATCAAATAGAAATAAATTTTTTAAAATTAAAAAGACTGAATTTTAAAGTCTTTTAAAGAAATCTAGAGATTTCATAATAATAAATTTCAAAATTACCTAATATTAAAAATTTGAAGTTAATTATGAAAAGTGAAGGATTAAAACAAATTATATTAACTCTCTATAAACAAAATACTTGTTTAATTAGATTCTGGAAGTATTCAATGAATAAAATATATTTGGCAGATAAACAATTAATGAAATCGAATTATAACTTAAATGTGTTTTACAAATAAATCAAATCTCATTCTTTTAATGAAATAGTAAAAAAACCACTTACCTTCATTATATATCAATGAATGTTAACTTGATATTCCCGGCTTAAATAATAAAATTAATGAAGATATAATTATCGCAACCGTTTTTAATTTTGATCAGATAAATAGAGTTTTTGTTAATTAATTGTGAAATGACAAGTGGCTATTATATTTTACATTTGATATAGATAATGAATATCGAATGAAATTAGGTTTGGAAGCTTTTGATTTTAAAAAGGCACTTTTAATATCCCAGTGCTTTAGCTGAACAGTCTCAAACAAAACTTTTTCATTTAATGAATGCATTTCTTTAACTCATTTACGTATATTTGATCAGAAATATTTTTTTCTTAAGTAATTTCAACTTAAAATCCATAATCAACTTCTGCCCAATTGACTTTTATTGGTTTCCATAAAAGAGTATTGTTAACAGATTGTTTTTACAATTAGATTAGATTTAAATAATAGTAAATTTTTTCAAATATATATTTAATTTTATAAATATTTTAATAAATTAACTAAGATGATATTATAGAATTTTTAAAAATACAGAATTTAAAAATTTAACCACCGCAACAATCACAAATATAAAATAAATAGTACAGTGAAACCTTGTTAATTCAAAACGAGCGGGACACAAAAGTTTGTAATGAATTATCCAAGTTTTGAATTAACTGACAAATAATAAATTAATAGGATGTCTGGTGGGACTTATATAATATTACAATTTAAACGTACTAAAAATACCCTTTTCAAAAGGATTTAGAAAATTCAAGAACATAATAGAAAAAACTGTTGAGCTTAACGATTTAAAAGTAATGACAACAAAAAAAAAAAGTTTTTTAAAAATTAAAACGCAAACACCTGCAATATTGCAAGCTATATTGTATATGAATTTAAATGTCATGGGTGTAATAGCCTATAAATATGGAAGACAAAGCGTCACCTCAGAGCACTTATTAGTGAACATTCGCAATTAAGCAGAACGAGTAAAGTTTTAGATCACTCTTTGAATTGTGTTGTGCGAAAAGGTAAAGTTAACGCTGAAGAATTTCGAATACTTATGAATCATTTTGATAATAACGATAAGCGAAAGATATGCGAATCGTTAATTATAAAAGAGCGGCAACCGGAGATCAATATTCAAACTGAAGAAAATAAAAGCCAATGGATAGTCAATGTTTTCTCAGATTAATTAATTTTAAAAATAATAATTTTCACCATTTAGAATTTTACAAAATATTTAAATTAAAAATCAAACCGTCGTTTAGGTTATTAAAGTGTGTAGTTTTAAATATGACTGGCTGATGATGAACTGATAATAGTTCAACACATATTTCATAATAATAAATGTTTGGAAAAAATTGGTTCAAAATTGTTGAAAAGCGTCTAGTTTAAAAAATAAATTTATGATGTTCATAAGATTAAAAAAACAAATATATATATGCATAAAAATATGTCAATTTTGTGCTAAACCTTTAAAATCTAAAATAAATAAAGATTTGTGGAGATGTACAGATTATAAATACTACTAGATCTCTATTATTAGGCCCACGCTTAACTGGACTAATTTAAATCGATCTCCGAAAGACTTGGATCATTCCAAATGATCACAATTGAATGAAAATAGGGAATTACATTTAGCATTTCAAGACTTATACACAAAAAAATTGGTTATGATATCTAATCTCATCTGCTTATGCTTCTTTGATAGAACTCTTTGGTGTGCTGCCTTTTTGTATTTATAATCTAATTGTAACAAGTCACGATGTACTGTCATTCTTGAAACGTTGACATCTAAGACTCTCAACAATTTTGTTGAATATATATTTTCATGTTAGACATTTAAGCGAGCTATTTCACGTTTTATGAATCAAGTAACAATCCTTTTAATTTTATTTTTCTGCCGATTTTCTTTTTATTCTGTTTCAATGTATACATAACCAAACTTCTGACAGAATAGGGCGAAATTCTTAAAATATTTGCAATTTAATTGAAACTTGTTCATATCATGTATTATTTCAACATCAGCAATATGAGGACCTTGTAAATCTTTAGATATACATTTTACATCATGTTTCATTGCAGCTTGATTAATTCTGTTTGTTGTAATGAAGTCTTGTTTATGAATTGAGGGAATTTTTAATTCTCCTGTCTCATTATATTTATTTATTATTTCATCAGTTTTCTAAGTGTTTGTCAATATACGACCCAAGCCTTGTAAATTGGTGCACATTTTATTAAGAAGGTTTAAGGATTGTAAATGTAATTCCTCTGAATATTTTTCAGTTGCAAATTTATTTAAATTTTTATTTGTAAGTCACCTGTTTTTTTAAAAATTTTAAACTTCTTTAGTACTCTTATATTGGTTTTTTTTAATCGTTTTCATCTTTATTTATTTCATTGTTTTTTAAGGTATTTTCATGATGAATTTCAGTTTTTACAAAATTCACAATACCATTTTTGATCCATTTTCTAAAATAAAATTATTAATGGATATAAAAACGGGAGTACATAAATAATCTAATCTTGCAGTACACTGAGAATGGCTGGTGAAGATCACGCCCAACTATTTATTATAACCTGTTTAAGTTTAAAAATAAAGAGTACAAATACTTTTTCCCATCACTACATAAGCAAAAAATAATAAATTTAGAAAATAACAATTCCAACTTTTATTAAAAATTATTAAATGGATATCAAAATCCACAGCCTAAGTTTATTAAAAAATCATCTATAAAGCTTTTAATCAACAATAAGTGGTGCTATAAGTGTTTTAAGTTGTTAAATGATAATTACGGAAATGTATCTGCATTTACGGCTGATCCAATAGATTTCTTGATCAGTCCTTGCGCTGTTTGAAACAGGCTAATAGGAGTATTTCCGTCGGTTATCAAAGTAGATTTAAGGCCCATAGCTTGCAAGAGTCGCACATCACCTTCTGGACCTGCTCTTGCAATTTCAATAAGAGTGTTTTGTCCAATCGCATCAATCATCTTTTGGAACTTGTAGATTTCGATATCAGCCATATTTTTGGCATGACTTTCCGAAACCGTATTTTGCCTTTCTAAATATCCAATTTCTGCGTTCCTGGCTGCAATCACTCTTTCCAACTCATTTTCCTAAACAAAAAAATTTTGTGCTACTTAATAAACAACCCAGCCGTCATTCATACAGCTTCAATTTTGGAGGCCTCGGCTCTCAATTTCGCTTGTTCAACATTAGCCTCTCCTTCGATTTTTGAAGACTCCGCTCGAGATTGAGCCTCTGCTTTGGCTTGACCCGTGCTTTCCACAGCTGCTGAAATGGCTTTCAATTGCAGCAAATCTGCTCTAGTTCGCTCTGCCTCAGCCTGATCAGTGATCATTTGCCTCTCCAATCGACCTTTAGCTTGTTGTTCAACTCGGTCTGCTTCATGTCTGAATGATTATGATGAACGTGACACCTAATATCAACAAAAATAATAAGAGGATCAAATAGAAAACGCAAAGGTTTAAGGCTTTTTTAAAGGAATTCATTTTAATAAATCTCTGGTGTAATGTGTAATTGATCAGAAAAATAATTGATTTAAATAAATATTTACCTGAGTTTTTAATAGAATAAATAAAATTTTAGTTCTAATAGACCCTCCGATTACAATCCTGTTAATTTATCTATGACATTGATCTAAATACTGCATCAGGCAAGAAAATATGATTAACCAGCTCACAATTTTTAATTGATAACTTCTGATTATTAGTTTATAAATTTATTGATTTCCTTGTAAATTACATTTAGGTCATGTTATTATTAAGTTTTATATTTTCATTATCCTTAAAAATAACATTTTTTTACTATCATTTTAAAACCATTCCCAATTCTTTCATTAAGAAATACACCTTTAAAACTCAAAATTAATTGAGAATAACACCAGAGTTCTGTTGGATACAAGTTTGGAAAATTCATTTTTGTAATTCACAAATTTCCGAATACAATTAAAAAATTAACATCATAATAAGTTATTATACTTATAATATAATTCAAGTAAATCGAAACTCACTTCAAAACATAAAGATAAAGGTTAACAACATCAACTTGTGATGTTTGAAAAAATTCTCATTATTTAAAATTTATTTTAGTAAAATGTATAAAATATATTTCAGAAAAAATGTCACTCAAATATAAGCAAATTTCACAAAATTGACACTGTGATAAACTTCTTGTCAGTATTATTGTAAGGCTAATATGGATGCAGTCCAGACCTCCAATTAAATTGATTGAAAAGAATTAAAAAAGTTGTGTACTTTGGAGACAAAAACAATTGAAACTAATTGACAATGCCTTTAACATCACTCAGAGAAAAAGTTGTGGTAGCAATGACACAACAAGCCGTAACTATTTTCTAATTCCAACTTATAATCAATAAAAAAAATAAACGTTTATTATTGGATTAATTTTCTCTATATTCGACTACTTTTGTTAGATTAAATATTAGTGGCCTGAGAGAAAAGAAAATTTTACTCTGTATTTTACCAGTGTTGTTTTTGTTTTATTTAGTTTGGACCATTTTACTTTAGTAATTTGAATAATTATAACATTTACGTCCATTTCATCACTATAAAATGTTACAAATCAAATAAATTCTTAAACTTAAAAATTCGTACCAGGTTTTGAGACAACATGAAGAATTGAGAAAAAAATCTTTAAATATTCATTTATTATAATTATTATTGTTAATATTATTAATAGGATAATTTTTTTCAAAAATCTCGTCAAATTATCAAAATCTCATAATTTACGGTCATATGTGACATAAAAAATAGATTATTAAAACAAATTTGTATGAAAACATTTCTTTATACGCAAAAATGTTTCATTTAAGTCATAATAGCAAAAACCAACATTTTTATGGGACAAAATTTTATTTTTAATATTTTTATTATTATTTATCCTTTATTTTAATAAACCGTATTAAACTAAATTACCTAGCACTAGCTTCTTGAGATTTTGTCGTAATTTCAATTGCTAACTGCACAGATTTCTGAAGAGACTCGCGAGTTCTTTGATCAACGGGCTCAACCGACTGAATATCAATACTGGTGATGCACAAATTGTTTTGAGTGAATACAAATTCATCTCGGACTTTGTTATTAGCATCAATTCCAAACACAGAGGAACGGATAATCCTGGCCGAATTCTACAGGCCAAATAATAAATAATTCTTTCGATAGATGACTATCAAAAATAAACTTTATGGAAATCATCAAATCGAACAGCTGCAACTGTACCTCGAATTCGTGATGCAAGTGCTTTGCAAGCATCACCTACAAAATCAGGTACTGAAAATAATTTTGTTCCATTCGCTTGTGATCTTTCTTCATCCAACTATTCAAATACAACTTGATAATATTTTCAGAAAGTTTAAATTTCATATTTTCACAAAATATTCAATAAAAAATTTAAATAAAAAATCGATTTAAGATTTTCAATTTAATAAAATCATTAAAATTTTCAAATATTTAAATATGAATAAAAATATCTATCTAATCTTAAAAGTATTTCTTGATTTTCTAAGAGAAAAATTCTTAATATTTCATAGATTTAAAATTTTTCTAAAAATTTTTTTTAAAAATTAAGTATTTTTATTAAAATCTATTTAATAATATAAATAATAGCAATATTATCTTTATTTCAAATATTTATCAATAATATTTCAATATCTTAAAAAAATATTAAAATTAATCCTATATTAAATATTTATCATAAAGATCAAAATTTCAATAAATCATTAATATTTAATATAAATTTTTAAAATATTCATTTAAATTTAATAAGTATAATTTTTAAAAATTTTAAATTAACAATCAATCAGAATTAGGATAATTATAAATAATACTTCAATTTTTCATGATATATTAGGTGTGTGAATTAATTCGGTCCGTTTGTTTTAATACTAATTATTGTTTATTTTTACAGACTATATTAACTTCAAATTTATTTAGTTTTCACTTAGGATGTATTTAAAGTAATATTTCATCAATAAATTATTGAAATTATAAAAATAAAATCCGGTTTAGTTGAATCAAAGATCTCATCATTTGAACCGAACAAACATTTCCGGGAAGTCATAATTTTCTGATTCCATTTGAAAAAGACGACAGCTAAGCTTATCAAATGCTTATGCAAGCTTATGGTGACAATTTTCTCACTGATAAATCATACCGGGAATGGTTTAGACGTTTTAAAATAGGTGACTTCAATATCAATGACAAACCTCGTTCAGGTCAGCCAAAAAAGTTCGAGGATGACGAATTGCAGGTGCTAATTGATGAAGATCCGTGTCAATCACAAAATGAGCTTGCTGAAGCACAATTTCCGTTCGTTTGGTAGCAATGGGAAAGATTTATAAAGAAGGAAGATGGTTGCCGTACGAACTGAAAGAAAGAGATATTGAGAGGCGGAAAACGATGTGACATTTTGGTAGAAAAGCAAAAAAGGAAAGGGTTTTTGCACCGTATCTTGACTGGAGACGAAAAGTGGATATACTACTATAATCCTAAACGACGGAAATTCATTTGTGGCCCCCTCGATACCAAAACGGAAAATTCACGACAAAAAAGTATTACTTTGTATATGGTGGGACTAAAAGGGTATAGTATATCACCAGTTGTTAAAAGATCACGAAACCATCACAGGCAAACTTTATAAACAACAAATGATAGTATTAAACGAGCAATTGAAAAGTAAGCGGCCAGAGTATGCAAACAGATATAACAAAGTTATTTTACAGAACGATAACACTCGACCACATATTGCGAAAGTTGTTAAGGCCACCTTGGAAACTCTTAAGTGGGACGTTTTACTTCACCCACCTTATTCACCGGATATTGCCCTGAGTGATTTTCACTTGTTTCGATCGATGGCACACACGCTTTCCAGTCAGTACTTCAGAACTTCTTGTAAAATAGAAAAATGGGTATGAATGAATCGTTTTAAAAAAAGAATTGTGTTTTCGTAAAGGTATACAACAATTGCCCGACAGATGGGAAAAAATAATAGCAAACGATGGCAAATATTTTGATTAGTCTGCACGTGCTTATTTTTTTCGAATAAAGTCTTTTTCGTATCATTCAAAATTTTTCTTTTAATATGTAAAAACGGAGCGAATTAATTCAGACACCTAATATTTTAACAAAAAACTATTCAAGTAAATAATAATTATTATAGTTTTGTTTCATAAATTTAAGTATTATTATTATTTTAATTTTATGAACAAGTAACTCTGAACTTTCAGTTATTTGTGATAAGTGGTAAACATGAATGTCTAAATTCCTATAAAATATAAAAGTTGATGTGCAAAATTTGAAATTATTATTATTACTTATTCTTAACATGACGTCATAAATTAATACAGACAAAATAAAAAATAAAGTTATAAACTAGAATACTAATGACGCATCAACCTTTTCATTTATGCTAGTGACATCTTTGAAAATTATCAATGAATGACCCATTAAATATAACATCAGTTTTACTTTAAAATGCCAATTATAAGACACTTGGAGAGATAATCTGGCATGATCTGACGTTTCAACGATAATGATATCAGTGCAAAAATCAGGGCCAAGCAATAAGCATAGCGACTTTATTTGATTTGGTCGTTTCGGCTTTCCTCCACTCAAACTAAGCTGTGTAAAGTGCTCGTCGGGTCCAAGCATCACCAAATCCGGACCATAATGAATTCGAGCAGACTTCTCCTTATAATCATAGATTTGAACCGCAGCATTATGTGGCACACGATACGTTACGACCTATGGTTTGTAATATATTGAATTAAAGTTTTCAAAAATTATACGGTTACCTTGGTTTTGTCTCGCTTTCTATCGTGTTGAGGTCTCTCATTGCGATTACTTCTGTCAGCTAAAGGATCTTTACAGCTAAGGAGAAGTTCTTCGATAATATCTGGAAGGATTTTCTCCCACAATTCTTCGTTTTCCGTTAGCATGTATGTGCGCCCAGTAACCGAACGAACCAAGCCCGTATTAATATCTCTTACATAAATACCTTCATTCTTATCCAATGCGATTGCCATTCTTTCACAAACCACTTCGACTTCAATTGGAGGTATTACCTCTGTTGGTCCCCGAATTAACCAGCGATCACCGGGTAATCTTTTCTGTATAAAATAATTTTAATCTCTAAATCAACTTTTGCGAAACAATATACACAAATAACTCAAAATTTTCTGATCTTCTAGTAAAATTAACAGAAAAAAATCAATAATTTTTTTAAAGTTCAATCAAGTTGGTAAATAAGGATTACCACAAAATTGAAAATCACAAGCGTGAAAAAAATAGCTGTTAATTTGATTTGGCAGCCTTCAAACCACAGCTACTTTGTGAAAAAAAAAGCTATTTCCAAAAGATTTCGCATTAAGCAGTGAATTTTTATAATGGAATAAAGTGTAACATTTCAATATCAATATTATTAATGTTATTTTTAAAAATATGCGAATTCTTATGGAATAAAATTAGTTGTAAAAATTGCACATTTAGATTTTTAAATCTTTCAATAAAAAATTTTCTAGAAAATTATTTAGTTTAATTCAGTAATATAAATAATTAAAATTTATTATTCAAATAATAATGGATTAATAAAATTAAGAATCATATTTTAATAACTTAAATATGTTCATTTTGATTTGATTCAGTTTCCGAAAAAATTACCGACCAATGAAAACAGACAAATAAAAATTCTGAAATTGTTATAAAAAAGCTAAGTTATACAAAATGAAGCAATTGTGGTAATTTAGAAAATGAAATATTAATGAGAAAATAAAATTCTATCATTAATCAAAATATAGTTAAATATTTTAGCTGAATATTAGAGAACATGGCGAAAAAATAGATTTTAATAATAAAATTTAACGTATACTTCAAATTTAGTCAATGCTTTAATGAAAATTGAAATCGCATGAAACTTGAAAAATTTATAATCTTTTTACAGCGATAACATTTTTATCTTAATTATAAGATAAAACGCGTGCATAACAACAATAGTTTCATATAAAATAATTCTGGTAAAAATGTTGCTAGTTTCGTTTGGTTGTTTTAGAATATTTTCTGTAATGTTTCTCTTATAAATTAAAGAAAATGGTAAGCATTGAAAAATATGTATAATATCACTTCACCAAACAATTATAATTATCAATAAACATAACCAAATGCTATGCTATTTACCAGAAGAAAAAATTCATCGAATCGACCAGATGAAAAGGTTGCTCGGCTAACAAAGTCAGATACAAAAAATAACCTAATCAATACATTTGTTGACATTAACGATTCATATGGTGAAAGTAAATAACTTTCAAATACAAGAAATACATTTACTTATTTCATTTTTACATGATATTTTTAATGTGTGGAGATTGTAAATATCATTCAGAAAGTGAATTTCAGCAACTTAAGTAACTCAAAAATAAATATTTCTGATTTTAAAAATTAAATGAATACAAATTTTTGAACATCATTGAAATTTTTCGTATAAAATTTAATTTTTTATATTTATTAAGGTTAATACAAGATAAAAAAGAGACTTAAAGTCAGAGATTAACATTAAATTTGAGATTGTAATTTGAAATTGATAAATAATATTATATTTAACTAGACATCCAGAAATATAAAATTAAGAAAAATAAATTAGAGACCCTTTTGAAAAATAATCGATTCATTGAGGAAATATCGAAAAAGTACTTCACCAACAAATTATAATTTTTCTTTAATATTAAAACAGCGGCAATCAATATACATACTGAATTCAACTTAACATTTTTTTTACATTATACTATAGTTGTGAAATTAAAACAATTTGACAATAGTGAATTAAATAATTAATTATATTTATAATTGAAAACTTTCATTGAAAATTTAATAAAATCAGATAAATCGATGTTTCTGAAAATTTTCTTTTTATCATGCCAGTTGATTATTTTATTTCTTAATTTTTATATTTAACAGAATCTTCAAATTAAAAAAATTTTGTATTTTTTGAGAAAGAAAAAAACCGAAAATTACCACTCCATTGTCAGTAAACTCTTCTATGGCTCGTAAAATCAAGCCTTGATTTTCTCCTAACACAAATATATTTTGAATTCCACATTCCAAGCTTTCACCTGGCATCAGGAAAAACGATTTGTCTCCCTTGACAAGTTTCTTTTTTCCTAATTGTGGCTTGCCTTTATCATCAACGGGATCAAGAATCACACAATACTGTCGATTGGTTAATGTTGTTATTCCAATTTCTCCGACTATCTCTTCGTAAACACCTGGTATGTGGATTTCTGTATCAAGTAATGTAATCAACCATTCTTCTCCACTTTTTCGCTTGACTCCATAGTCATCCGTAAAAGTTTTCAGAGCTTTCAAGTGAAGTGCTTTCTGTTATTAAAATTGGAATATAAAATACAAAACGAAAACGAAAACGAAATAAAACCTTTTCAGTTAATACATAACCAGCAACATATTGAGTAACTTGTTCAAACACGTCTGGTATATAAGATCCAACTTTTTTGATTAACCATTCTTCTCCGGTTACTCGATGCACACCTCGTCTGTCCACAAATTCTTTAGTGGCCTTAAGTCTCAAAGCATAGTTTATTAATATAACACAAGCTTGAATTTCTTCAACAACAACTACTCCTTTAACTGGTATGTAGACAGCTGAAACCAATAACATAATGTATTAATTTACTTTATCAAGTTTCAACCTGGGCCAGTAAAAAGCCATTCATCTCCTGACAGATGTTTAATGTCATTTTCTTCAACATCCATGACTGCTTTTAACTTTAGAGCAGTATTTGATGTAACTATTTTTAGTGGTGTAACATTGATTTTCAATAATTCTCCAGGATATAAAGGAAATGGATCTTGATGCAATCTTATTTCAGAATCACCGAACTTTAGCTTAACTGCTCCACTTTTTTCATATATCACATTCCCTTCAGCATCTTTCGTAACAGGATTTATAACTTCACAATAGTGTTGAGGAGGTATATTTATCATTGAAGTCGTATTAACCACAACATTTTCATGATCTTTCCTCACAAATGTTTGAGGTCCAACCTCTAATCTTGTAATATTAATATTTGTATCTAAAACATGGAGATAACACTGTGGTGGTAAGCGATATACGGAATCTTTAGCATGAGCCATTGCAATACCCTTTTTATGAAATGAAAAATATTATTGATTATTTATTTAAAGGTTGAATATTGATGCAAATAAACATAAGTTAATATATTAATATTATTAAAATTTTAAATGAAAAATTCTAATAAATTTTCAGTATTTTAAAAAATTAAATTTTTAAAATTTTTATTCAGAGCTGATCTCATTAAATTATTGAAGAGATGAGTAAATTAACCTTCTAAAGAAACTTCTTAATTTTACGGTAGGCACAAATGACTTTAAATATTTCTTGAAAGTTGTTAAAATAAACTCTATAAAATGTAATAGTAAAATATATAGTGTATTCTTATAATATTTTATTGTTATTAAACCAATGCATATCATTTCACGCTTATATTTAATGTAACATGAAGTCTCATTAAATAATAATTAAAATATATTAAAAGAAACTTCAAATAATAAAAAACCAGAAAATCTGCAAAAAAGGATCACAACACCCTATAAGATTATTATAAGTACCGTAGATACTCGAGTATAAGTAGAGATTTTTTTCTATAAAATTTGATGAAAAAAATTGGATCGACTTATATAAGAGTCTTAGCAGTTTTAACCAATGTAATGGCTGTATTTATGCAATGTATCACGTTGTGTTCAAAATTGAATACTGGTTATCATTTATGTTTCGTTTTTTTCCAGTTTTTCTCAGCATTCTTCTATTCAGACCATATGAATAATGAGCAGGCATTGCAACTTCTTCAATCAGACTCGGATTCCGAATTTTGTGGTTTTGAATA
>JBBMKC010270322.1:0-19676 GCA_037834085.1 Bipalium vagum | reverse complement strand
AGTTTAATTTTTGTATGTTGTTAATAAAAAGTTTTATTAAATATTGTGCATTACTTATTGACCGAACCTTGTATAATTATTTAATGTCCGTGCTGTAATTCTAGATTTTATTGTTTTTTTAATTTAGTAATAAACCGACATCGCTGGTAATTAATTATCCTGAAAAGAGCATTGACCTTATTAGATGATTTATTAAATCATTTGTAACATGTACAGAGGTCTGCAGCCGAATTGGTAGGAGTACTGAAAAATCATCATTGAAATGAGCACCTTAAAAGGTTTGATAAAAATTTTAATTTGTGAAATTGCTAATGATTTTTATTAGTGGTCGTTGAGTGTTATTAATATTTTTGGACAGGGAAGAATTGACTCGGAGTAATTGTAATAAGTTACGTTTAACTGAATATGTTACCTCAAATTATTATTTCAATGTCAAAATTCTGAGTAAAACTTATGCTCGTTTGTCAAGCGAGATCATTTTGCAATTCTGTAGTAAAATTTAGACATTTTCCTTTTATTTCCAAAAGGATATCTTGAAATGACTCAAAGACCATCAACTTACAACAGGCGTTGATGAGGTCGCTCAAGTTACTTATTTTCTTTGCAACTAACACTGTCGTACAATGATGATTTGATATTGACAAATACAGATAATACAATTCTTTAGAAATATTTTTGAAGTCCCTTATTTCGGATCCATGCTTGGAAAGGGAACCATTTATTCGTGGTAGGACTTGAAATTTATATTTATATACCATTTTAAAATTGATCATCCTGAAAAAATTATTCATTTGTTTTAAACATTGTTTTTAGGTCATATATGTTGTCTAGCAGGACATTTATGGAAATAAGTTGACAGCTCAAATACTTCATGACAAACTGTTGAAATATTTTATCGAAATTAATTCCGTTTTCATCACAAATAACTTCGTTGCAAAGATTATCATTTTTGGCTACCAGTTGGCTCTCTTTCGTGCAGTTAAATAAACAGTTTTTCTTCTTAATGATGTTAGAATTAAAACAAGATACACATATTTCTCTCGAACAAGAATCACATTCAAATTTGTTTTTGTCTATGAGATCAATTTGACATAGCTGACATTCATTCTTGAGATCTGTGAAACATTATTTAATTTGGTCCCAACCTTGTAATCTGACAAGTCGTAATAATAAAGACTTAATAATTATGATTATTTCATTCATCATCAAGAACCTTTCACCTAAACTATCAAGTCCTAAAGTAACAGCCCTTTCAAAACATTCAAAATTTATTTCAGATGTAGAATATTTTGTAATTGATTCCTTAATAGTTGAAATATCGCTAGATATTTTACCTAGGAACTCAAGATGATTTGTGGTACTGTCAAGATAGAGAGCTGTGATAATTAGGTTAATTATCTCATGGCTATGTTCATTTTCGTTATTAATTTTATTTTTCTTACCAAAGTCTAATATTAAAGACATTTTATTTTTCAACGTATTTGAATGATTCCGTGAATCCATAACTAAATTAACCATGCTCTTTTCTAAGTTAATTATATTTTTGTACCATTCGTTACACAGGTGTTTTACTTTTAACAATCCCTCTCTTCCTAAATTTAAGTCTTTCAAAAGTGCCTTCAATTCATTTTTATAATCACAAAATGATAAAATAATATTTATCATTTTAATGGCTTTTGAAATTAATTCCGAAATAATTTTTTCAATTTCCATTGCAACTAAATACTCTACGAAGACATAACAGCTTTCGTTTGCAACTAATTCTCCGTTCGAATTGTAAAATGTCACTCCTTTTATTCGTGACCTATCCAATGGACATTTTTGATTAATTAATATCCAAGACTTGAAACATTTTAAGCAAAATAAATGTTTACAATCAGGCATAATGACAGATTCAAAAATGTTTTCATATCCATAACAAATTGCACAATTAATATACTCACTGATCATTAATCTTATAATATATAAATCCTTAGATAAAAGGAATTAAACAATTATTAATGATTTTATTTTCATTTGCGGAAATTGTTTTAAGTTTATCAAGCCATTAAAATATTTTAAAATTAATTTAGTTACACAATAATTTAATACACTACATAATACATTGGTATTTCAAAAATGAATTATACTTTTAAAAACAAAGTATTATAAAAATAAGTCAAAGCTTAATTCTGTATAATAGGAATAATTTGTAACATGTTTTTGAAAGGTATTTCCTGATTAAACACAACAATATATAAAAAAATAAATATATCAGCTAGAAACGAAAGATTCCGCTATTAATTAATAGACTCTGGTTAACTTTATTTTAATTGAAATCATTCAGCAAATATCCAGAATCCTTAGAATTACTAAACCGGAAATGAATCTAAAAATTTTTGTTTATAACTTTTAAAATAAGGCAACACTTAAATATTTTCGGTATATTTCAAAAAAAATATCAATAACTGACAATTGTACGGCCATTTATTGTTCATAAACAGCAGATTTATTTTTGCAAAGTAGCGTATCAATAAGAAAAAATTCATATTGAAGAAAGTCTTTGCTAAATTCTATTGAGATTTTTTAAAAAATCTGAAACAAACTTTGTGGCATCAATTTGAAATTTCGCGCGGAAGTATAATGAATTTAAACAAATTTTATTAACCGTATCTTATTCTTTTATTTACATTCATTTTATTTTACAATGTTTTATTTTTCTGATCAGAAATTATGTTAAATAATGGATCTAACATTGTACATCATTCTCAAGTTTTGAAATATAAAAAAATGACCTAGAGTCGAAATTCAATTTTTAATTTATTAATTCTACAAAACTTTATTTACAAATTTCTTTATTATCTGATGAAATTAAGGAAACAATTTAATGAATAGAATTTTGTTGCGACTGCATTCCAATTAATTTTTTATTAATATTATGTATTAAATTTATGGCATTCTTAAAATATTTTTTTGAAAATTCTCTTGTGTCATTAGTTCCTAGTTCTCTATTAATCTTTTGACCATTGGTTCTTTTGTATCTACCATATGACTCTATTTTTCTCGGAAACATCAACCAAGATAATCTCACGTATGACATATTATGAGAGCGTACTGACCGCAGATGTACTGGTACATTTGTGACACACAAAGTATCAGTCACTATTTTTTGCAATGTTCCTTCTTGCATTTTCATGCTGCAGCTCAAGATTTTGTTTTAAAGTACATGGAATTATGAGCTTTTGGTTAATTTCATTAAGATATCGTATATCAATTAATGAACCATCAATAATAACTGGAACGGTTAAGCCATCCCATCATATGCCACACTACATCATGACTTTTCCACACCCATGCCAGTCATGGTTTTAATACAGCAATCTACAAATCTCTTAATTTTCAGTCGCCTTAATTCGACCATTGTTAAAATTAAGCTTGAATCATCTGTCTATAAAAAGATCTCCAGTCTGACGTAATCACGGGAGTGATATTAAATTAATATTATTATATATAAATGTACTCGATAATTAACATATACTTTTATCGTTAAAGAATATTATTGTTATCATTATCATTTTTATTATTATTGGTATTATTAATTAAGTTTATGATATCTTAGGGCTCATTGCAATCTTTCTGGGCAGTACATTTAGCAAACCGAACAAACTTATATTTTTTTGGTTTTTGGCATTACTGACAAACAAACTCAACATCAAATTTCTTGAATTTTGAATGTTATATAAATAAATAATTGTTTTAATTAGACGCTTCTAAATGAAAATATGATTCAATATTATAAAAGAAATTATTGGAATTTGAACAGCAATAATAACAGTGTTTTTTTATGAATTGGTTTTTAATTTATATTTCTCTTGTGCATAATAATTTTAAAACAGTTAGTAATTAATATAAATTAATTTAATCATATTAATTAATTTAATCATATAAATTAATTTAATTATATTAATTAATTTAATCATATTAATTAATTTAATCATATTAATTAATTTAATCATATTAAGTAATTTTATATTAATTAATTTAAATATATAATTGATAGAATTAAATTAAATTACAATATATAATAAAAATATTTTAGTACTGAATATATTTTAATATACCTTTAATGTACCTTATAAACAGGGCGTTCCTTAAATATGTTATAAACATACAAAATTATTAGGTGCCTTATTAACCGGAGATACCTTATAATAAGAGAAATGCGGTATGACAAGAAAAAATTATATTCAGATTTTTATTTTTGAGTTATATCTTTATTCAATATGACATTTTCAAACCAGAAATTTCTCGAAAAAATCGCAATATTTATTTCATGTTATAAATCATTTAGAATTTGAGATTGTAATTCTACAATAGAATTTTGACATTTCTCCTTTATTTCTCGTGTAATATCTTGAAAATGTTCGACGGTCAGCTGGTCACAAATCTTTATGGTTTTCTTCAAATCACATATTCTTTTGGCAACTGACATCGTCCAAGAATTATGTTTGGAAAACGAAAGAAAGAGAATATACAACTTTTTGGAAATCTTTTCCATTTGTTTTATTTCCGGTTCATAGGTGGGTAGAAAACCATTGATTTCTCCAAGAAAATGAAATTTATAACTAAGAATCACATTAAAATTATATACGTATAAACTATTCAATTCTTTTTCAATACAGTCATATACGTTGTTCACATTGATTTGTAGAAGGAACTTTATGGATAACAGTTCGCATCGTAAAAAATCAATCAAAAGTTGTTCGAGCATTCCTAAAAACCTATTTCCATAATCATAATAAACAACCTCTTCGCAAAGATTGTCATTTGTGACTGCCAAGCGAGACTCGGTAGTGCAATTAAACAGACACTTTTGACTTGTAATAAAGTAAGAATTGAAACAAGGTGCACACAGACCCTTCGAACAAGACTCACATTGAATTTTGTTTTTGCCCGTCAGTTCAGTCTGGCAGACCTGGCATTTATTATTGAGATCTTTGAAAAGCTCATTAATTTGTGATGAACCTTCTAATTCGATCAATTGTAACAACAGTGATTTTATTATTACTATAGTTTTATGAATTATAGAAAATCTTATGTCTAAGCTATTCAATCTTAACATGATTACCCTTTTAACAAATTCTGAATCCATTTGAAATTTAGAATTGTCATTAATGAATTCTATGATAGCTGATAAGGGGTTGGATATTTCACATAAGTATTCTAGATGATTTGTAAGTCTGTCAACAGTTTGAACAGTGAGAATTAGATCAGTAGTTATATTATCATGACTATTATCATTATTATAACTGTTTTTCTTACGAAAATTTAAAATCATGCATATTGTCTTTGATAATTTATCTGAATGCTGCCAAGACTCAATAATCATGGTAAACATACTTCTTTCCAATTTCGTTATATTTTTGTATCCTTCACATAATTTTTCTGTCGTTTGTAATAAACTTGTGTTTCTTAGATATAAGCCTTCCAAGAGTGGTTTCAACTGATCTTTGTAATAATCATGAAATGACAGAGCAATGTATATTATTTTAATGGCTTTTAAAGTTAATTCAGAAATTCCATTTTTGTTTTCCTTTATGATCATATAATCCATAAAAAATTCACAACTTCTATTAACAATCATTTCCCTATTGGAATTGTAAAATGTTATGGCTTTAATTGGAGATCGGTCCATTGGACATGTTCTGTTAATTAAAATCCAAGATTTGATGCATTTGCAACAAAACGAGTGTTGACAATGTTGTATGGTGGCAGATTTTAAAATGTTTGCTGTTGCATAGCAAATTGCGCATTCAATAAGATCGTTACTCATTTCCTTTATATGTATTATTTGCAATTAAAAATTAAAACAAATTATAATTATTTTAACATTACTTAAGGAAATTAATTATTATTAGTATTATGTCATAAAATATTACGGTTTCAATTTCTGAAATTTATCCAGAAAACTTTATTTGTATTATTTTTAACTCTCATAATCAATAATTATTAAATAAATAAGTGATTAAAAAAATACATAATACGTTAGATAAAGAAAAAAATTACGGAAAATGTTTTATGATCTATTCCAATATAGGAGGCCAAATTATACACATGAAGAACCTATGAACTTTTAATAAAATTATATTTGTTGGTTGTCAATTTTATCTTATGTTATTTTATCTTTCTTGTTATTATTGACATTGGTTTTTATTGTAGGTCAAAAAGCGACACAGGTAATTTTGTAGGTCATAAAAAATATATGGGTATTTCTGTTGGTCATAAAAAAACATTTTTATGTTTAGGTAAAATTAAAATATTGTCCAAAATTTCTTGTCTTTGTAACACAACGGTATATTAAGTTCTGCCAAATTTTGAAACAAATGCAGAATAAATCATTTGATTCCTTCCATTGGATCTTGAAAGATCGCTCCATATTCAGGAAGTCAAAGTCAAAAGAAAAGTAAAAACATACGACTCCCTTCGGGATACGGAAGTTCTTCTATAAGACAAGACTCTTTGAGAAAGGAAACCAGTGGAATAAATAACTTGGGTGATTATGTGAACATTTTTAGTGAATATTGATCATGTTCCTTTATTATTGAATAAAGTCGCTTTTTAAAACGTAGTTGTTTGGGTCCCTCCTTATTTTATCATTGGATTAATGTTATGCATTAGTAATGACTTTCAACTGCTCCCATTTATTTTCATTGAAAAACGACAATTGTAACAATTACTTTATTAATTTATCATAAAAATTTGCAAAAACATTGCCAAAAGTCACAATTCAAGTTTAAAATATCCATGAGCTTGGTCCCGCAGACTTGGACACTTTACATTCGGTTCTGCCGTCTTCGTAATTGCCAGCAGTGCAATAGCATTTCTGAGTTTGAATTCCGTCCACCTTCTCCAGTTCTGCGTGAATGGCTTCCGCTGCTCTTCTCATTTTCATCTCAGATTTCTGAAAAATAGAAAGCGAAATAAATTACAAAACATTTAATGCCAGAAATCGAACCATGGGTCTAAGAGACCAGACAAATCCTTGATTCAACCTCGCCAGTGCCGAGCAGGTGTCCTTGGGAGCTTGCACATTCCTTTGCCACGGACGTGATTTCACTGTGACCGAATCCTTTTCAAAGAAATAGAACATTTTGTTTCCAAGACCAATCGTGTTTTCGTCGGCATTGACTCCAGTCATTGGCATCTCTGTCAAATAGGTGATCGATATTCCAGCTTTATTGAGCAGTCCGGCCAGCAGAGAATAGATATACTTTTGATTCTCAACGCAACTGAACAAAATAGATTTTCAACACGTTGATCTGAATGAGCACTTCATTGATCTTACGATGAACAGCTGACAAGAACAATCTTTTCCACATATCCCGGCTTACTGGACATCTTGATCACGTCGAATATGGCCTTTCCTTGTTGAGTGGTCTTTCTCAATGTGGATGGATATGAGAGTTGGTCGGACGACCAAAAATCTTTAAGTAGTTTTATAAATTGATCTTTATTGTTAGAAAATTTATTATTAATGGATTTGAAATTAACATCGTTGAAGACACTGAGGCCGTTGAATCCTAAAAGCGTGAATATGTTTCCTTGATCTGAAATAAAATTTTAATTATTATTATTATTATTATTATTATTATTATTATTATTATTATTATTATTATTATTATTATTATTTCAAAAATACATAATTTAGGGTTTCTTAGTTATAAGAAATAAGATTCCCATAATTAACTGAAGTTTTTTTAAATCTTTTCATAAAATATTTTTATTTTTCCTTCTACAATTATAATACTTAAAAGTAATCTTACTTAAGGCCATCATGTTTACTAGGTTTTCCACCAATTTCTGATAAGGTAATAAGCAACGAGATTGTTCCATTATAAAGATGTAATTAAATTTCTTCTCGACAATCTTGGCTGAGGATATGACTTGATTCAGCTTTTTATTTTGGCATTTAACTAAAAAATAATGTTAAAAGAGAAGTTCTAATGGGTTGTTAATATTTCTCTACCGCAGCTGGAATCCAGTCTAATCATAATACCCTTAGCTTTACAGCGCATCACATAATTTCTTGATAAACTGCATATGGTGTTGAAAAATTCTGTCGCATCGTTAGAGATGTATTGCAAGCTCCGAACACATAAGTCAAGATATGGTACAGGGTTGATTAAAGATCTACATCTTTTCAAATACGATACAGACTCTGAACTAAATAGATTAACACATCGCTGAAGTTTGTCTGGATCAACTCTAATCTATAATTTATGTCAAATATTTAAAAATTGCTAAAGAACTAAAGTACTGAATGTAATTTCGTTTTTGTTTTTCCATCACCTTTGCCAACCTTCCACGATTCGGCTAGAACACCCGAATCATGAGTAATAATACCGAGAGGGGTTGAGTAATCATTCATTTTATCGAAATCATTCGATCCAAGAAGACCTCTAATAAAACCTTGCCAGAACCCGGTAGCCTTCACCTTGAAACTGTCCAGTTTGTAGAAATATTTCACAGTAATTCCTTCAGAAGTTTTAACTTTTATCAAATCATCGTCACGGTAAATGGCAAAGTCTCTACTACCATCACGGAATATTTTTGGTAAAATTGGTATATCTACTCCATCTACTTTCACCTTTATTAAAACGATAATCAATTAAAACAAATATTAAATTCAATTGAACCTTTCCATCTTGGGATATGGTAATTTTCTTAATAAAGTGGAGTTCGAACTCCTTCAATTTCAATGATGGATTAATATTCATGATGATACTGAAACTTAAAAACCGAAAATCGCGGGCCAACAGATACGAGCAACTTCCTTTTCCAAGTCTTATAGAATTACCGTCAAATGTTATGATGGAGAGACCATTCAATACCCACGCTTCTCCTAAAAATAAAAATCATTATAGTTTCTCTGAAAAATTATGAAGAAACACTAAGTTATAAGGTTTGTCTCAAAGATACTTATATCAGTCAACTGAGATGGGAAGCATTTTTCAAAATGAAAAGAGTGAATGAGTAAAATTTTAGAGACCATTTAATGCAAAGAGAAAATAGTTAGAAAAACCCGCCATGGTCACGTGATCTTGTGCCGTCAGACTTTTATTAATTTTTCTCTCCAATATTCAATGAACGATAAATTGTTCTATTTAAGCGAGGATTTAAAACAGCACATTGTTCACTCTTTGGACAATAAAGATAAGTCTTTCTATGAACGAGGAATTTTAAACCTCAGCGAAAAATGAAAAAACGACATCGAACAAAATGGGACACATACAACTGACCGATTTTGATTTTGTACATGGATAAATAAACTTTTCAAAGATTAAAAAGTGCGTTCAACTTTTCCAACAACCTTACAAATGGATATCTGCAGGAAATGTCACTGTTAGGTAAAGAATAATAAATATAACAGTCAAGAGGGAAATATCGTTTTTTGAGGTCAACTTAGATTTATTATTTTTCAAACAAGAAACGGTCAAATTAATAATTTTTCAGTTTAATGAAACGATATTAATTTCTTTATAACGTAATATTTATAGTTTTTCACCATGTAAATGCAATGTAAAATATTATTACTTGGATAAGGTGGAAGAAGCTTCATCAGAGTATTGAAGCTCAGAGTTCCATAATTGAACATTAGGTATTCATAACGGTAAAATAATTCCAAAATCTTCTCTTTCACACCGGCTTTGGTAATTCGATAAATATTCTAAAAATGTAAATTAATTTATGTATACCTATAGAAAAAGATGACAACTTTTAATGGAAGCCAACTGATCAAAGCTTTCTGGACCTTAAGATAGGTCTTTGACATCGGTATGACGTAATATTGGAAATCAATTGTCGCTTTGTCCAGGTCCATCTCAAATTTGGCTTCTTCAAGCTTGATTATATTGAAAAATGCTTCCTTGTATTTCAAAGATCTGATTAGATCAATAGTTTTTCGGATATTTTGAACCATGTAAGACGATTTGAATTGATCCAATATTTTGTTTTTCTACCGGAATTTAAAATTTATATGATCATGAATCATGATTCATGATATAATTTTATATATTCAGTGTAGAAAAGAAGAGATTTCTAAAAATGTCTAACTTTTTATTGATCTACTTAGCAATCAGAGAAGTATCCATCAAGTTGTAATATATAATATAATACATATTATTTTGTGCAATACATATGTGAAATTATATTATTAATTAATTCTCTATTGTTAGTACCATCAAATTCCTCTAAGAACATATTTTAAAAATATTTTTTATTATCAGGTTGAACAGTAAGTTCTTGCAGATTTTTAACATTGTTATAACTCACATAAAACACGTCCTATTGCATTGTAATAAACTTATATATTACTATTGTTATGAGTCATTATAATTAATTAGAAATATCAACTGTTTATATGAATTGTCTTTGTTTTCAGGCAATTAACATCTACGACATTGCATCTTCTACGAATTTTAGAAAAAGAACAGTGCGATTGAGGCAACCAGGAATTTACAGGATGTAATTGGAGAAGATGCCGTAAAATATAGAGCGGTTCGGTTCTGGTTTCAAAAATTCCATCTTGAAAGATAAACAAAGATCAGGTAGGCCTTCTGCGGTTGACTATGCCATCTTACATTATGAATTAAAAGTAGACCCAGAGACTACCAAAGATTTAGCGAAGGGACTCCAGATTTTACAAACACACATTATAAATCATATTCATAAAGTAGGATTTGTTCAAAAATGGTCTAAACAGGTACTTCATGAACTCACAGAAAAACAACAAATTGGGTCGTATTTCTGTATGCTTTTACCTACTTCTGCGAAATGAAAACAAGCCGTTTTTGATCGATTGATAACCGGAGATTAAAAATGGATTTGATACAGTAATGTCACGCGTAAAAGAGTCTGTCTTAGCAGGCGAACCAGTTCCTACCACATCAAAACCGATTATTCATGAAAAAAGATCATGCTTTCTATTGAGTAGAATATGAACATTTACAAAGAACATATACATTTTGAATTTTTGCCTCCTGCCGAAACAATTACAACCGATCTGTACTGTGAACAATTGACACGATTATCAGCCGAAATATGAAATAAATATCCGATTTTAGCCATTAGAAAGAGTGTTATTCTACACTATGACAATGTAAGGTCACACATTGTAATCAAAACCCTTAATCAGGTAAACAAACTTATTTGGGAAGTTCTTATTCACCGTCCATTTTTGCTTGACATTGCTCCATCGGATTACTATTTATTTTGTTCTTTGCAAAATTATATGGAACAGAGACCATTCGTTGACTATAGTGATGTTAACTCTGCTCTTGTGGCTTTGTTAGAGATATCAATGGTTTGCAGTAAGATGGAGACAAGTTTTCCAAAATAATATAAATTATATTTTGGAATAAGTAAACAAAAAAATCTTTTAAAAAATCTTTTGTTTTCATTTTTGCTTAAAAATCGGCAAGAACGTTTTGTTCAATTTAATAATATAAATTATCTGTAACTAAAATTTTAAAACGCTTATTTCATTAATGGTTCTATGATCTCCAATTAATAATTCCTTTAAATCAATCAAAGTACCAGATCTCGGAGAAGATTGATCAAGTCTTGCGAATTTTCCAAGGCATCCTTGTAGTATTGAACTCTCTTTTTCATAATATCAGTTTTCAAAAGCTTTCCTATCATATTTATTATTTCCTCTTTAACATCCGAGAGCAAAGAGAACAATTTGGCTAGAGCTGAGTTTTTGTACATATTGCTCATTTTGTCTTTGAGATCTTTGTACTTCTCAATTGATGCTTTGACCTTTTCTGAAAAAAAATATTTTTATCAAAGATTCCCCAACCAAAAAATAAGTTACCGTTTATTTTGTCAAGGGTATCCCCAATTTTGTTAGCCATGGTCTGGATGGATTTAAAAATGTTTCTTCCACATTTAACCACGCCTGTAATTATGGTTTTCACATCATTGTACGAAAAGGCTTTCAAAGCGTCCTTTAAATGATTAAAATAAAATAATTATCTGAAAAGATAAAGTGTTTACTCTCAGGGGTTGATAGATGACAGAGTAAAGCTTGGCATTAATGAACCAGTCATAGAATATCTTTGATAACCCTTCTTTCAATTCACTTAGTGAATTCTGTATATGAGAGCCTAATCTTTGCAAGCTGAGTTTTGTTGCACCTTTCAAAAGAGATTCCATCAAACTTTTCATATAGTAATCATCATCTTCGTAGACCCGGGTCAATTTTTGTAGCAGCTTTTCCCAATCATTGATAATACTCTTGGTAAATTCTAGACTATCGTGGATATTCACCTTCTCAATCAGATCTCGCTTGACGTTTGACATGAAACTGGAAAGATAGTTTTCATAGCTTTCATAGGCTTTTACCATCACATTTTGATAATTTTGTGGCTCCAATGTTGAAATAAGATCATTCTAAGGAAAGAGATAATTTTCTTTTATAGACATTTATTCTTTAAACAAAAAATACACCGTACTTTCATTCGGTCAAATAATTCCGGATTCCAATAGATATTAGATTTGAGGATGTTTTTCTCATCAATATTCACCTTCAGAGATGCGTCTACGATCTTCTTGTCGCTAGTTTTCCGGTACAATTCACCAATCATATAATTTCCCACAGGCCGGAAGTGGATGACCGTTTCTGAAATTGATCATAATTGATCAAAACTGAACCGAGATCAATTGACAATTACTCTGATCTTTAGTGCTAAATTCTGCATAATACTTCCTAGGATTTTTCGAATAGGTAGCAAAGGCCACGACATTGGGTCCTTCTGAACCCAGTTTGAAGACATAGTCAGATCTGTATCCTTGCTGGGTTCGGGCTCGACTGATCAGTATATTTAGATTTCTCTTGTTCTACAAAACATGCCATTCATAACAAAATACCAAATGATTAAAAATTTACCGAAATATGCAATTTACTTGATGGAATATACTGGAAGATGAATTCTCTGGTGGGCTTGTCACTTTGAACGAGCTTGTATTCTGAAATGGTTTATTAATAAATATTTCCCCAACAGTTTCCCATGTTACCTAACGTAAGCTCCTCTGACGCAAAGATGGCCGTCGTTGTGAGATTGGCAAATTTCTTTTTGTTTGTAAAGAATAGGTTCATTTCATAACTTCTCAAAGACAATTTTCTCAGATTTCCTTGTATTCCGAAAAACGGAGAACTTTCATCATCAAAGGAAACCTTCACGTCAAGTATATACAAATCTCCAATATCCACACTGACGTCTCGCTTAACAGATAGATTGATTCCCTGAACGAGTTTCGTAAACAAGGCAGAACAAATGTTACTCTTAACGTACTTTATGCAACAGTGACGTTTTCAGATTCAGATCCAACTTATAGTCGGTCTTTAGAGATCCTTTCATTTTGTATGTCAACTTTAGGGTGATATCTTTAACGGATTTGTCCAAATGAACTATGCTGAAATCGAAAACACCATTCTTCTCCTCAGCTGTCCATAATTTCTTGTGACTTAACTCTATTTTCCTCCATGGACTCTCAATTGACAAAGTTTTCTTGTCTCCTTCAATTTTTCTTGAGAAAATAAAACCATCGCCCATCTTCTTATTCCACGTGAACTGTAATTTTCGAAAGTTCTTTTCCCAAATTATTCCACCGATCATTTCTCGGGCCTTGTTCGTATAACCCCAATAGCAATTGAACGAAGGTTGAAGGGCACATTTGGTCTGGAGACTCCATAAAAATGAATCAAAAGTTTTCGTTTTCGCTTTAATATTGGTGACTAATTTTTGGGTTTTAAGATCCAAATCCAGAAACCCATTAATATTATAATGACCTTTATAATCAATAGTGATGGTGTACGGATTTCCTCCATTGGTGTTGTGAAGTTTGAGAACCAGATCTGAGACGGACTTTTTATTCAACTTCAAAGACGATGTTAATTTATATTTGTTTTCACTATATTCTTTATTAAACTTCCAAGTCAACTGTCTTACCTTTTCAAAAGGACTGGTGACCTTTAGAACTAATTCTGATAACAAATTGTAATTGTCTTTGGAATACGAAATGACAGCATGTACAGGTTCGTCCCAGTTGTAATTGAGCTTCATTTCGTATTCTCTCGCCTTGATTCTACCAACTCTGATGTAATACTTTTTCGAATATTCAATGAAATATTCTTTGCCCACGGGAAAAGATACGTCTTTCTTAATCACCTTATAGGCCAGTTCACCAAGATTGGTCGAAATGGTATAATTGCTTTCACCAACCAGTACATGGACTTCCACCACACTATTCTGAACCTGGTTTCTGAAGCCAAATCCGAACTGGAACTTTTTCTGAAGAATGTCAATAAAATATTGACCTTGTACAACATTTCCATTGTAAATCGCATCCAGTTGGGACTTGAAATAATTCCTGACAAAGATTTCACTGTTAAAATAAATGTCATTTGTTGAGAGATATGAAGCTTTGGATAGACTTTTAAACCTGTCTTCATTATTAACCCTAATATGTACCACTTCTTCCGTCTCGAAGTTTGGCCAATTTCTATCGAAACTTAACAGATATTTGTGAAAGACGGAATTCGAGCCGATATCCGTTTGGGAACTGATAAAAGATTTCGTTCCACCGGGAAACTTTTTACTGTCCACATGGTATAGCTCGAAAGTCCTGTCGACCTGTTTCTCACTCAACTTTCCAACGATCTTGCTTTTGTAATGTAACCCGGTTTTAATTCCGATCAACGCTTTCAAAAAGTCACTCAACGTTTCAACGTCCTTTGGTATTTTTACATCCAGGTCTGCTTTGACATTAGCGATTTCCTTTTCTTTATAAACCATGGTAATCGTTCCCTCCTTTTTCGTTTCGGACATCTTTTTCATATCGATATCCAATTTGAAGTAGTTGTCCACAGCGATCTTCCACAAGATCTTGTCTTTAAAATCGTAAGATAAATGGACCTTTTTCGGTGTGAACGAGCCAGATACCAGATCTACTTGAATGGACTTTTTCCATTTGCTGAAATATTCGTATTTAAACTTGTATGTGACATCCTTATACGTCCCCGTTCCGGTATAAACGGTATCGGAAACTTTGACAATGTCCCATTTGAAGAGCACGTCTTTCCACTGGTCTCCAAGTTTTGGACAGTTGATTTTCAACTCCATTTGACCCTTGGTTGCGTCTTTATTTATAAAGATTATTTGTTTGAATTGGTGGACTTTATAAGTGAAATCGATTTTGTTATAATACATCGCTTCTCCCAATGTTTCAATGAGCTTGGTCTTTCCGTCTTTTTCCTTCTTAAAGTAAGCAAGTTCCAACTTGGCCTCATCGAAAATCGGCTGTGCCAAAACCATCATATTGAAACCCCAATCTTTTTTGGATTGATAGGAATATTTGAGATCAAATCTTATGGTTTTTATCGTCCAGTCTTTGATATATTCTCCCAGCTTGCTTTCCAAGAAGATCTTCTTGTCCTTCAGATTAACATTGAATTCATATATGACTTTTCCCTTATATTTAATTACATCATTGCCCTTATATGTTGTTAAGAAATGGCCGGTTTTATAAAAATTATCCGTCGACAGGCTTATATCGTTGATGTCCTCATCGTTGGACAAAAGGTTGAAAGAAAATCGGAAGACGACCGACTGATCTTTGGTCTCATATTTCAATTTGACATTGGAAATCTTCAAGAAGCACTCGCGATATCCGAACTCGAAATTGGCGGCCACGCTGTTGTCAGACGCCACCGTAACATGGGTGGACAACTTCATGGGTATAACGATGAACGACTCTGCGTAGACCTGAACTTCCGTTCGTCTGTCGGTGGAGAATTTGAAATTTATTTTCTTGGCGTCTTTATATGTCAACCGGAAATTGACTTTATAATTGCCCACATTCGATACCAATATCCCGAAATCATATGAGCCGGAATTCAAGCAGGGTACATTGGAGACCCATTTAACATTGTTGACCAGATCCAATCCGTTGGCCAAATCCAGCTTCATTATTCGAACTATTTCAATGTTATACGTTACGGTGGACAGAAGGTTAAGTTTCAGGGTTCCTTGAATAGCTGTTCCAATATTTTTATGCTCGGACAAAAATGTAAATTCTTTGAAATTGTCATTGGAAGTCTTGATGGAAAACATGATGACATGGTTCTTGATATCATTGACGTCAATCTTGGATTCTATGATGAAATTGATCTTTTTCGTCGTCTCCATGTCGAATTTTAACTGCGATTCAATTGACCATTTTTGTCTTCTATATTTGAGCCCCAGGTCGATCAATTTCTTCAACGATGAATCTTTAAAGAGCACAGCCTCCATGTTAACGGTTATCGGGGATTTTGGATCGAAGTTGTAGTTTCCATTGAGCTTGAACTCGTAATAGTTGGCCGTTCTGGACTTTTCCTTTTGCCATTTGATCAGAATGTTGGACGTGATTGAGGGGTCTTTCGAATCGGATTTGATGTATTCGTAATTCAGGCCCAAAGTCAGTCGGGCCAATTTCACCAACGATAACACTGGATGTCCTATGTCTAAGTTTATGTCGAATTTGCTCCTGTCCGAATACAGAACTTTCAGGGAACCTTGAAAGGGAGTCAAGTTGGATTTTTTCGATTTTCCGTACTCTCCACTATAGGTTAAAGAAAACATTTGCTTCAACTGGTAAATGAGCCTCATATTGTTTTTATGGTAGAAGTTGTATTTGTCGTTTTCTTTTAGGTCCAAAGAGCAGACCAAGGAAGAGGTTATTTTTTCCTTTTCATACTGTGACTTATAGAGAAAATCGAAATCCCCAATTGATGGTGAGTCGAAAGAAATCCCGAACAGGAACTTTTTGTCCGCCTTTCCAAATTTCATCACAACCTTATCTTTCGAAAAACCCTTGTGAACGATGGTCTTGATTTCATAGAAAGGTTCCGAGTCCTTGACGGATTTGGCAACTATTTCATATCCGTAATTCTTTTTCTTGACATTTTCCGTGTACGTGAATGAGCTCTCGAAGTCATTGCCGTTCGACCCCAATTTGCCGTCGATCACAATGTTGGCGAACTGTTTGGTTCTGATGGAAAAATCGATGGTTTTCGATGGTATTTTCAATCCGAAATCCGTTAGGAAATCGTAATGGATATTCTTAAGAGCAATATTTTTTCTCAAATGTCCACCTATAACGAAATTATAGAGGGTTTCTTTTTTCGTCTTTCCAATACTGTTGAAGCTGAATTGGTATTGATTTCTGTTTAACGTAACAGTATTGATGACGGTGCCTATGGTCTCCTTATTCAATATAATGTCATGGACAATTTCGGTTTTGGACTGTGACGATCCGGTGGTAGTAGGCTTCGATTCGATCACTAAAATATTTTTTGGCCATAGGACGGTCAACGTGTGACCTTTTGGAAGTTTTAGGTCGCTAAGGATTTGATATGTCAAGTCCTTTATTTTGACTTCAATGGACGAAATTCCATTTTGAATAGTTGTGAATTTGTGGTTCACCAATATCTTGAACCAAGAACTTTCTGATATTTCTGCATTTATATCATACATATCGAGAGAATTTCGTTCCCAAGCTGCTTTAGCCTTCAACTTTTGAAGGATGTTCTAAACAACAAGGTATTTTGAAGGTAGATAATTACTAATATTAATTAAATAAACAATTAATTACTTAAATTTTATACATAAAATATATTTTTAACAATAAAATGAAAGAATAATAATAATCGTAATCATAATCGTAATCATAATCGTAATAATAATCTTAATAATAATGATAATAATGATAATAATTATAATAATAATAATAATAATAATAATAATAATTATTATTATTATTATTATAATTATAATAATTATAATAATTATAATAATAATATACATAAGACAAAAAAAATAATAATATAATAATAATCTTATTATTATTACTATTATTATTCTTTTTGTCTTTGGTTGAATAGCTCATAGTTTTCGATTTACAATTGGGATAAGAATTCCAAAATGAATTTAATTATGCAATTGAAATTTCGATTAATAAATGATTTTATATTTTGTCACTCACAAATTGCATCAATTTATTTTTGTGTATTAAATAATGTTAAGAAAATCATTAAAAGAAATTCTTAAATTCAACTTGTTTTATTTTTCATAAAAAATGTCTAATTTGGAACTGATAGATTTTTTCTGTCATTAATGAAACTTTTCTATGTTGGCTGTTTCATTGATTGATTGAATATTTTGTTTTGATTTATTATATTTCTAAATATTTCTAATCTCTCTGTTTTTCCGTGGAAAGTTTTGGCTGGAGAAAGGTTTCATCCCATGAGAAAATTAATTTCTGATTAATATTTCTTCATTTGGAAAACAAAAGATTTTCATTTATGAATGGCAATAAATCGAAGCTATTTATTTCTACATAGGTAAAATTTGAATAAGTCGTTAGAGAATCTCACTTTTTAAAAGATCAATAGTTTATTTTTATCATGCTTAAGAATTCTTAGAGGAGGTGGTCTGAGTAATTCGGAATGCTTTATCTATATTTGATCTAGTCAATAATATATTCAATGCCAAATAATATATCGTATATAAATATTTTGCGATCAATATTTTAATATTTTATAAAAATATCTATACAGATTCATGCATAAATATATTAAAAGCTATTCATAGATGCTCGCCAAAGTTATGGAAGAAAGTATTTAATGGTGATAGGTTTATGGAGTTTATACAAAAAACAAACTGGCTGATCATTTCAAATCTATCCCCAAATGTGTGTTAGTTACGGATAATTGCAGGTTCCATCATCGAAAGGATGTTATAAATTTATTAAATGGAAAAAGCATTGGCCATCGTTTTCGTTCCGCTTATTCACCGCAACTAAATCCTATAGAGGAATACTTAAGTTATTTTAAATCAAAGTTAGCACAATCTGTGTCAAATGCCAACCGTAATGAGACAATGATTTATTTAAAATATTCTTTTTATGTCGTTAAATATTTTTTAATATATTTATGAATAGCTTTTAATATATTTATGCATAAAGCTGTAAAAATTCTGAGAGATTTATATATATATATATTATACGTGACCAGTTTTATATATTCTACAATAATTGGAGAACAAGTATGAACCATGAATATAAAATATTTATTAATTTCCAAGAAAAAGAAATAATATTTTTATAGACTTTATTTATCGTTTTATTTATGGAGGTTGCTGCTATAAAAATTTCCCAACCAAAACTTGGTGAATGGAATTCGTAATAATAAATCTCTTCGTCAAAGACGTTAGATTTGAAATGGTAGATAAAATGGAATTGCGATGTTATCATTGATAAAATAGTCAAAAATATTTACCGTTTAACGACATTTGTTTTTTATTTACATTGGAATTGTAAATATTAATTGATTAATGAAAAATTAAAATAATTTCTATAATAATTAAAATTATCATTTTTATTCTTATCCATTTTAACTCATTTTTCTATCGTTTCTAATTTTTCTTAAAATATAAAATTAATTAAATAATATTTACTTTTGCATTTCACTTTTTGCTTATAAATAAATTAGCATTCCTTAAATATTATTATTTTATTACCCTTATTATTATTATTATTATTATTATTATTATTATTATTATTATTATTATTATTATTATTATTATTATTATTAT
>JBBMKC010270216.1:0-19685 GCA_037834085.1 Bipalium vagum | reverse complement strand
ATAATAATAATAATAATAATAATAATAATAATAATAATAATAATAATAATAATAATAATAATAATAATAATAAAAGAGATTAAATAATTACTGAATTAATTAATTAATCGAAGTTGATTTCAAGAATTATTTTGATTTTAATTTTAAGTATAATATTATTATTAATTTATTTATTATATTTAAAGAAAAATACTTATATAACAATTTATGTCGAATGGTTTATATTTATCATTCATTATATTAAATTGTTCAATTGGTAATATCACAAACATTAATTCTGTTTGATTAAATATTCATTTTGAAGGATAGTCTTCGGTGAATTTATTTTTATTGTATATCAATGTTTAATTGATTTTTCGAATGTAAAAAGCATTGTAGATATGATTAAGCAAAAATATCGTATATTAATATATCTCCTATATGACTATAAACAAAGAAAGAATTCAATCTCATGGCATTCTATGTCATGTATTTAGTAAGAATGTCAAAACCTTACGAAAATGCCAGTGGTAGGACCAACGTTTATAATAAGGTAATAAAAGCCTTGAAGACATGGAACATGGAAAACGTTCTAGAAGTCAACGATAATGAGAAATTGAAGACACCCATTGAGTTAGACTTAACGATAACTGGTCGTCAACTGGAGAAGAGATTTAGTTGTCATTATTTTCCCATTAAATTGCACTTGCATTCAATGGGAAAGAATAACCGGTGCGGAAAATGAGTGCCGCATCACCTCACTGATGCAAACAACGCTGCACGAGTCACAATGGTCGGAATTCTTCTCCGCAGTGCCCAAAACAGCGGTTTCTTATAATTAATCGTTATATCGGAAGAAAAGTGAATCTCATATAATAAAACAACCAAAAAGTGGCAGTCATTGATATCAGGTGGACTAAGATGTGTTTATTTTGTCTTTATAATAAATTTCATTTTTAGAAAAACGAAATTTCCAATTCAACAATGGAATATTTTGAGAAATTATTTTAAGAAGTCTATATATAAAACTTTCTTATGACTAATTTACGTACAATATTGATTAAATTAAAACTGATTGATTGCAATTATTGGATTGAACATCATTTCTATAGAGATTATATAACATTGTTATTATAATACAAATAACGTGGTAAACATCCTTAACACGTTTGTCGTAGTGTTTCATGACATAAATTATATCAAATTGGTTTAGCTTAGAATTTATTGATTAAATTCACATGGAGAAACTAAAATCACACAAGAAATTTAAATATCATAGAAAATTAATTTTATTTAACTTATTTATTTAAATTATTTGATATATATATGTTTGTTGATTGAAAATGTGTACATATTTTACTCTAGATTTGGGGAACATGAAAATGAGCTTTTCGTTGAACTCGGGAAATTTTGTAATGATGGTCAAGGTTTCCTGTCTTTCAAAGTGAATAAAGGAAAAGAAATCTTAAAAGAATTACTAAACACAAAAAATAATTTGAAAAATATAAATAATCGAAAAAGTGAGTTATTGAAAAATGTAACCCAAGAAAACAAAAACAACCAACTTATGATATATAACGCAGCTCAAAACCAATTATATGGAGCACAGCCAGAAGAGTTACAGCAATGTTTAAATAGGTTAGTTTTTAAAATATTAATTTAATATCATTTATCCATGATAAAAATCGTTATCTCATAACATTATAGATTTTATGAATGTCTTATTTATTTTTAAATAATAATCGTTACTTCACTTAACTTTTGTTTTTATTATCTCCTGATACCGATATTTCACATTGTCTAATGTTGAGAACAATAAATTTCATTTTATACCTTATAAGAATTAAATAATTTTCATTTTATTAGGCCATACAAATAGTCCTGTGAATTTTGACTAAGTAAATCTAAAAACAAAATCCACAACCTTTAAACACTTATTTAACAAATATTCTTAATCCAGTTTATTCGCCATCGGCCTGGTTGTTGAAAAGTCTCTCAAATAGTGCTTATTTGGGAAGAAGTCATTTAAGGGTTTTTGATGGCCTCTGATAAATCAAACTTTGTACTGCTTAATGAGTTTTGAAAGGATAAAAAATGATAATCCAACGGGGTGAGGTCATCTGAGTATGGTGGTTGAGTCATAAGATTCTTGTCTGTAGACTTCACAAATTTTATTGGTGATAATTTTGGGAGCACTTACTCTTCTTAAAATAAAAAAATCAGTAAACATCAATAATGATAATTTAACAGTTCCATTTCTTAATCTTAAGAAATTAATAAATAATAATGTAAAATACTTTGGTATTATTTCAACCATTGTTTTTATTTTATTAATTTATTTAAACAAGTGAAACATAAATCAACAGTAATAAAATTAAAACAGTCCATTAAAAATCCATAGGGCTTTTCAGGTGACTTAATATATTAATTTTAAAGTGATGCAATGTCTGGTGAGTACGCGGTTGGATAAGACTAAGTGTTTTCAAAGTTCCTTTTACACAGATTGCAACATGTGGCCTAGGATTATCTTTTTGTAAAATAATTTTATTGTGAACAATTTTCATTGAGTGATTGTTATTGATACCATTTATCAGTTAAAGTTTTGGGTAGTTTCTGTAAGTCATAGTACACAATTCCCATTTTGTTCCACCAAATATTTTCCACGATTTCTTTCGCTTAGGGTTCTCATATCACACCCATTTTCATCACGGGTTACAATTCGATGTGAAAATGAGAGGCAATTTGTAAACCGTTTTACGGTTTTCTTTCTGTTTTTCGGTCAATACATATGGTATCCATTTACCTTGGCTTTCAATAGTAGATCTGTCCAGAAAGAACAAAAACAAAATCGATAATATTCTCACCTGGTCCTTTTCGGGTCACCTACAGATTCCCAAACTTTTTGGGTCCCATTGTTATATCCTCTTGCATGTGCATCATCAAAAATAAGAGAAATTACTGGAATCTCCTCCGCAAATAAAGTCTTCAGTAATTGAAAATCTCCCTACTTTACTTTTAATATTATTTTCATTTTTAAAAGTTTAACTTTTCTTAATTAATATTATTATTAATCATAATCTATAGGGTTTGTGCCTTTGATAAACCAAACACCTTTATTAATTTAGTTGTGTTCCTATACTTACACGCCCTCAATAAAAACACAAGATAATAACGTTTATTAATGGCGGAACAATAAACCAAAATATTCAATTTGCTTTAAATTCTAAGTGTGTAAATATTTCCTCTAACAACATAAATATGGTCGAAAATTCAATATGTCGTTATAAATTTATGATTATACATTTAAGTTCCTTATTTAACTTTAAAATTAAGTTTTATAAGAGATAATAACTTAAAATAAAGTACCTTCATTAAATTTTAAATAGTTATTGTTTAAAATATTATATTGATAAAGCCACAACTTTAAAATATGATTTTCAAATTAAAAATTCCAATGGTCTATTATACTCAAAAAATTTACAATGAAAAAAAGAATTCAGACAAAATAAAATAACCTCACCAATTATTGTATTAACCAGATCCTTTTATTAGTTCGTTCCATTCTTTATCGGCAATATAAAAAATCAATCACGGTCTTCACATTTGTGCAATTTAAACATGTAAAATTAAAACTGAACATACCACACTATCTCTTTAAAAATACTTCACAAAATTGATAATAAACGATAAGCCTTTGGTCAAAAATTTTAACCTGTGACAATATTATTCTTTTCTCACTAATTGATTACTGTAACCTGCAAAAACAACAATTTTCTTAATCAAACACTATTTTTTCAAAATGAATAATTACCGTTAGGTGTTATTTTAATTCCCTGTCTGTCAAATTCTAAATTACAGAACACATAGGTTCAAACTGTTTAACAAAAAAATTTCTTGCTGTTCAAAAAGGTTATTGGTAATAAGACATTTATGAGTACAAGCATTATCATAATTGATGTCTGGAAAAAGTTCTAACACCTTAAAAAGAGAAAATTCAATGAAAATCAAAATTTTTACCATAAGTTATTAATAAATATTTTTTGGACATTCGATGAACACCAATTATTAATATTTTCCAAATTTTCTCTTAATAAATTGCCAAATGTCTCCATATTAATTGTCATAGGGATTTAAGTCATCCAACTGTAACAATAAATGTTTAATGAAAAGCTTTTATTATGATACATAATTAAAATAGACGATATTTTACAGATTCCGTTATTTATTTATTTTTCATTTGTATAATAATAGGACAACGTCAACCGAACCCCCGAAAACTGCTCCTCCTCCTATTCCATCTGATTTTCCATCTGTTCAGTCATATTAGATTGAATTGAAATGATTATAAAAATGATTTTTATCTAATTAAAAAATAACTCATCTAATTCAGTACTGAACTCATCCAAAACCATAAAAAGAAAAGTGGAAAGACATTTTTGAAAGCACAGATTGATATGTGGAAAGAGTTTATTGATTGTTATATATGCTAATTATGAGATATTTGTTATTTTTTGAACCAATGAAAATGTGAAAGTTATAATACAAAACCATTATATTTAATGTCATGTTTGAGGTCTCATAAAAAAACCATGTTAATTATAGTAATTTGATTTTGGGTTTGATTTTATGTGAGAATTAATAATGATCCTGTTCTGTCAAAAAAATTTCAACATTTTAAGACAATCCAGAGTGAATAGTTTAATGTAATCATGTACTTGAGGAGTCCGATTTCTACGAAATATTATATATTTTATCATATTACTATATTAAATTATTATATTATACCTTCGGTCCGGAAATTATCAACAAATTATCAAAACAAAGCAATATAATGGGTAACCTAAAAAGTTTCCGCCGTTTTTGTGATCGGTTAGTTTAAGTTTAGTTACAATTTATTATAAATTTGAAAATAATTTTAAGAATTCAAATAATAAAATCAATTAGCTAGAATAGGTAAATCATAAGTTCTTTTTAATAATATCATTTGTTTTTTTTTGTTTTGTTTTGAGATGTCGCAAAAAATTCAAAATAAAGAAGAAATTCGATGTATCATGAAATTCTATTTTTTGAAAAAGAAAAATACGAGTCATGCCACCAAATTAATATGTACGGTTTTGGGTTTAATGGTGTTTCAGAAAGAACGGTTCGAGAGTGATTCGAAAAATTTGCACCCCGTTAGGGCCGACCAATCGCAGAAAAAGACGACGAAATCATTGAACTAATCAATCAAAACCGGCACATAACCAGTTATGACATTGCCAAGGATCGGTTTAAGGTCATCTCAATAAATTTGGTAACAAGAAGAAGCTTGATAATTGGGGGCCTCATAAGTTATCAAAATAGGATTTAATCAGGAGAATTTCCATTTGTTATTCCTTATTGAAAAGAAAAGATCCTTTTCTTATAAAAATGATTACTTGAGATGAAACATGGATCACCTATGTTAGTTGAAAATTATTCTGAGATACCGGGATTCGAACCCGGGACCTTTACATGCACATGGACTGCTCTGACCACTGAGCTACAAAGATGCTGAACCGTATAGAGAGCCTTAGAAATTTTAATGGCTAAGCGATAATTATAAGAATAAGCTTGAAAAGTTATTCGGAGATATCGAGGAGTATTTAAGGCAGATAGTTGGGATGTCGCTGCACTAATTTGGCAGTACATAAGATTAGTGGTAAAAAGAGAACCTATAAATACAAAGCCATGTAAACAACCAATATATCTAAAAAAAGGTTGATGCAACCATAAAAAATTAGCGGATACTGACATTATCAGAAAATGAAATTTTAAAATGTAACTAATTAATAAATACTATTTTAGTCTAGAATAATTGATGGATTATTAGAGACTAAAATCTCATAGTATTTGTTCATGTCTATTCTTTTTATAATTGTAATGTTTAAAATAAGGAAACTGTTTGCCCTAATACATGTTTTTATCTTCATAATTTTTTGTTCACAATATTAGTTAACATACGGTATATATAAATTCCATTTTCTTATTCATTTATTAGTTTCACAGTCTTACAAATACGGCTATGAAAATGAATTCACTTAAAATTTTATTAAGTTTTCAATGAGCAGAATTATAGTGGAAAAAAACAATAAGTATAGAAAAAATATTTATATGATTCTAGAAACCGTTACATTAAAATGTATTTAGTATAAAAGCAAAAATTTTTAAATCAAACGAATTTTGAATTGTGATAGTTTAGGATTTGATTAAAATAAAGAATTTGAATTTTATTCTCAAACTACCCAACTTACAAATATTAACACCGCAAATATTTCATATTTTATTCTACACATGCAATATGCTTTCTTAAATCTAAAAATGAAAATTATGTCAATGTTGCTAAACGTTAATTATTCTTGTATGGATTCTAAAATGATTAATTTCGGAAAGATCTTGTCTGTGACAGTTGTTTAGCGATTCTAGGCTCAATAAGTCTGGAAACTCACTCCACGTTTTAGCAATGAAACATTCAGAAGGTTGATAACTAACATAGTTTCAAGGCAAACTCTGATCTTACACAGTGAATCCTGAAGAGGGCCTTACTCTGGACATAGATTCAGAGAAGACACTGTAAAGATACAACCAAGATGATTCATAAATGAAATGTGTTGAGCAGGTAACTACTATTGGCTATTAGATGATGGATGGTGAAGATACCCTTCAAAAAAGATAAGCGCTCTGGAATAGTGTTCATGATGTAACTCCATTTCTATATACAATCGTACTGACAGAGCTTAAATAGATAGTATATATTTATTATAATTAGCAGATATTTTGATTTTGTGTCCTTCCGCCTAGGGTTAGTATGAAAACAAACTTTTGCATTCTTTATCAACCTGTAACTGTTTTGGTATCTCAACTCTAATCATCAATATCTCATCTAAAGATCAATTTAACCTTTTGGCAATTCTTCATGTCTTCCTTGTCTATATAATTCATAAAAATATTCTGTAGTTTCATTTATTACAATTAATTCATCTTCGATAAAAATACGATTAAAAGCATTTGGACAAATGTATTTTCTACTAATTTTTATCGTTTTGTTTAAAAAATTATCAAAATAAACTACTAATAATAGCGTGTACTGTCCACCAGAATTTTTATTTTATGATTATACAAATGATGATTATTTATCAACCAAAGTCGCGTATGATGCACCTTTTTTAGAGTGATAAAACCCCGGTCACTCAACCAGGTCCCATTTGATTGCACTCAGTAATTCATCATTATCACCGTTCTGCATCACTTTTTTCTCTTGTTTTCGAACTTTCTTGGCTTCTTTCATTTTATTAGCTTACCTGGTAAATCACTGTAGCACTTCAGTCTTGCTTAATTCATACATTGAGTCCGGTTGTTGAACCTTTATTTGCATCTTGATATTAGAAATTTTAGACTAAAAATAGAGACTTAATAAAAATTAGATCTATTATTGAGCAATATCATGTGTATATCGCTAACTTTTGATTTCAAAATTAAATATATTTTATAATCAATAAAAGTTTCTTTAAAGATTAACAATTTATTAATTAAGTTACCAATTTTTTTACAATTTTTAATATTTACTGATTTAATTCTTAGTGTTTTAAACCTCTTTGAACTTTTCTAATAAATGTAATAAAACATCAAACACAATTAATTCCAAAATTATTTCAAACTTCACGAAATTGTTTAAATTTATATTCTTTCAAAATCTCAAGGTTAATAAATAATTATTATTTAAATTTATAAAGCGGTAAATTACCTCCAGTGGCATATTAAAGATTTAGCCGTGATTTCTTATTATAGAAAAAGTTGTTTTATTTTATTTAAAATTTTGATCTAGTAATATATTTTAAAATTTTATTTCAATATTAATAACAATTTAGCTTATCTATGTTTAATAAAAGTTACAACATCGCTGCAGCTGAAAGAGCAAATAAAGAATTATTATATTCCTCTATTAAGGTCAAAGTCAAACTTCTTGATGAAACTACAGAAGTTTTTAATTTAAGCGTAAGTTTATCACAGATTTAATAAGCAAATTATGTCTATGTAAAGACTGAGGCAAAAGGTTTAAATCTCCTTGATTCTGTATGTGACTGTCTGGAAATAATGGAAAGAGATTACTTCGGAATCCAATACAAAAAAGATGATGAAAAGTCAAATTCAACGATTCTCGTATTGAAAAATGTTTGTCAATCTTATTTCAATAATTGTTTTTAGATATGGCTGAAAATGAACAAATTGATAAGGAAGCAAATTACAAGTTTCAGTTTGACTTGATTTATTAATTTATTTTAATGAATAATTTCCAACCAGCTGACATTGCATCGAAATCGTTTTATTTTCGAGTCCGGTTCATTCCATCGGAAGTGATTCAGATGCAGGAGTCTTACACCAGGTAGTTATGATCATTGATAAGCTGGTCGATCACTCACTATTGCTCATTATATATTCATTATGCATCAGTGCACTTTTAAATTTTATCACGACAGTTCATCAATTTGACCTACAGAACCTTTCTGGACTTCCATTTGGAGTCAATTTCAACATTTCTTTGATAATAATAAAGTAAATCTAATCAGATCAATAAAAAACCATCAGAAACTTAAACTTTCGTTTGTAATTGGACATTCAACCAAAATCTGATTGGACAAGAGGCTGCGTAGAATTTTGACCTTTTCTGCTCGCAATTAACTATCGGTTACCTGAAAAGTTTGCTCATGGCAACATTATATGGAGAGCTTCCCGCATCTGTCGATTACTTTAAACTGTCATTGATGAAGAATTGGTTTTTGTGAACCACGTAAATTGTTTTTTTATTAATCGCAGATTCCCGAGTTCAATATTTGTAAAAAGTTCTCCCAAACTCAAGGGAAGCGGAATTAGATTGGTGATCAATTCTCTTTGAATATTTTCGCAGAATGTATCAGATCAATTGAAAAAATTCGCATGTGAAAGGTCCCGGGTTCGAATCCAGGTATCTCTGATTAGTTTTCAATTAACATGGTGACCACACCAGAAAACCAACTAGTGAACGAAGTCTCAGAAGTGAAAAAAGAAATGGAAGTAAGAGACTCGGTGCAGTTTATGACGTAGGTGTGAGCTTTAAAGGAGGGGGATGTCAGATAAACTGAAATTTGGTTGGGGAATATAGATCAGCGTCAGAGCAGTCCATGTGTATATGAAAGGTCCTGGTTTTGAATCCAGGTTTCTCCGATTAATTTTCAACTAACAGAATGAAACGAAAAAATCGGTTTCCTTTTGATCTGAATCCATTTCGATGAATCTTTTTAATAAATGAACTCGTCAAATCTATTTTAAAATAGTGAGAAAAATATATGTTGTCGTTTTATTTTTTAACGTCGTGGTTGTCGGTAATTATTTTTGATTTTTGTGTGTTTTCCCGACTTTAAATTTAAGCAAGTATTTCAATATTGATTTGGAAAAGTAACTTAACTTTTTAGGCAGAATTGCATATTTCATTGGAGAAAATTACCGTTAATTTCCATCTGGTACCCCTCTCGCCATCATCAAATTAAAAAAGTCGTCTCTTTGTTTTAATAATATTTCTTGGGGCAGGTGATAGGAGCAATTAGGTAACGTTAAAATCGATCCGTTTCCAGAAAATACAGTTGTCTTGTTGACGACAGGAGACCCTTTTCAAATAAAGTGCAACTGATTATGTGAATTTATCGATTTATCAAATATTCAATTAAAAAATCAATAAATCGTGTGCAGTGCTGCTGAGTCGCAAGATCTGTCAATTTCATTACTGTCAATTTTGCTAAACGGCATTTAATGATTTTGAGAGCACTTGGTGACTTTTGTCTCGTTTTCTGTCTTGTCTGCGATGAATGCCATGTCCACGAACCAATGTGCATGGTGCTGGGACCAGTTGACCGTTTGATGTTATTAAATTAATTGTTGATTGATTTCCATCTGATTTCTTGAGCACTTTGATGTCACAGTTAACAGGATTTCCACGACAACCTTTTAAAGATTTTTTGGATAGAATTGAGGGAAAATTAGAATTTGGTCTCTATTGATTTTTTTTCCATTTTCGTCTTACAAAATAAAGAAAGATGGCCATTTTTACCAATTAAAAATATGCATTAATATTTTAATTTTTATATTAATACTTTTTTTAAAAATTAATATTTAAAAATTAAAATATATTAATAATATTAAAATAGTAATGTATTTTAATTTTTTTTATAATTAATAAATTAGCGAATAGTTTTCTGTTTTTTATTAATTGATTTAAAATATTTTTCAGTAAATTTAAACATTTCTGATATTTGAGAAATCTTATTGGTAATTTTGTGGGTATATTGATTAATAATAATAGTAATATTATAATAAAAAAAAATAATAATCAATAAAAATAAAAATTATAATATAAATTGTTTTAGAACTTGACGACTGAAAAAAGAACTCATTTCAATTGTACTAATTGATTCAATAAAAAATTTCAATGAACAAATATTAACAAAAAATCAATTCTTTAGACAATCAATGAAATGAAAATTTTAAAAATAAATATAAGAAATTTTAATCAACTTTTATTGATCCGATTTAGAAATATATTTATTGATTTTATAATACTTCCTAAAATTCCATTGTTAAATGATAAAAGAATCATTTTGTCGTATTAAATATTTGAAGAGATCTGCTTAAAAATATATTTCTCAGGGTTGATGAAAGTTCCACTTGGTCAAATCCTCAAATTCAAGGAAACATTACAGATTAACAAAAGATTTTAACCATTTGAACATTTTTTTTGAAATACTTTTAAGAGAGCCTAAATACCATTCACAAAGCGCTTCTTGTGCCAGATATAACCGTGACCCGTGACCTTTTTTGACAAATTATGGAAAAAGTCACTTGCAATTGACGACTTCAGTTAGTGTTTTCATGGAAATAGGTAAGGGGACACTTGACACAGAGAAGAATAACATCGATGGGCTCTAATTTTTCATAACCACTTGATTTCCTTTCTTCGTCTTAATCTTTGTTAAATATATTTAAATAAAAAAAATTTTTTAAAAATAAATAAAATATTTAAGTAATAATTCTTTTTTTAAAAAATCAATAAATTTGAAGAAAACGGACATTTCCATATTACTGCTACACATGTTTTGATAGTATTGGATTTTACTTGCTCCCATATTATTTGATGAAGTTGGAAAGATATTACTTTATCATTCAATTTACATCTAGATTCGTTTCGTCGTTTTTTATGTGACAATATTTTCAGTAACCCCCAATAGTAAAGGTGAACTCATTAAGATTGAACGTATAAATAAAAATAATATATTTCAATTGAGAACTTGACAACTATCACTCAAAGGTTGTTTTCAATTTAAATCGAACCAGTTCAATCAGATTATTTTGACATCATTTCGATTATTTCGACAATGTTCTCGTGATTGAAATGAGGGGATTTATTTTACAATTTATCTCCGTATATTTTCTTAATTTTTTTAATATTTTAAAAAAACCTTTATTAAACAATACACTTAACAGGTACCAATTGTTTCTGCAAACAAAACAGGATGTATTTAGCAGTCGAATCTCTTGTCCAAAGGAAACGGCCATTCAACTCGCTGGATGTTCTTTGCAGTGTAAGTGGATTTTGAATGTGTTTTATTAGACATAGACATAAATAAACCTTTGAAGAGTTTTTCATATCAATTTGTTACGGGATTGAAAGAATTATGGAAATCAATTTCTCAGAAATTGTCCCCAACGATTATCTCTCCATTAATATTAATATTAATAATAATATTTATTATTATTATTACTATTTACTGTTATTAATATTATTATTTATTAATAATAATAATAATAATTATTATTACTTTTACAAAAATGTAAGGAAATATAATCACGCTATTCATAATCATGCTATTCATTTAAATATGGTTTAAAATTCAGCCGAACTGGGAGATTATAATCCTGCAAATATGAAACCGAATTACGTTGGTGAATTCCGATTTATCCCGGATCAAACGGCAGTTTTTGAGTCTGATGTGGCCGCCTTTCACAAATCATTGAAGTACGTATTGGGGGTTTACTGACCATTTTCTTTGAAAAATTTAAACAGGACTTTGGAGAAATTGTCTGAAATGTCATGAATTTTTCAGTCTTATTTCACAATCATGTTTATTTCTTTTTTTTATCATTCCTCTTTTTCGAAAACGATTTTTCAGAATTGGAAAGTAAAAAAAGCACTGCAAAAAATTTTCCCTGCACTGGAAATGGGATAAAGAAATAACTTCAGTTGCACATTTCTTCTTTAATTTCTCTCGCTGGTTGTGGTAGTTGACATTAAAATTTGTGCGATGTCGCACCAGTCCAAATTGAAAATCGGTAAACCTGGGGAAATGTGGTTTTTTCTTTACCACAATTTTATGATTTTTCGGTACATAAAGAGCTTTCATACACTTTCACGTTTTTTATTGAATTTTATTATTAATATATTAAATATTAAATTAAAAAATTTCATTTATGAAAAACAAGATTATTGATAATAAATAAATGTTTTTTAATTTTAATTATTATTAAATTAATGATTTGAAATTATTGATTATTAATTAATTAATTTAAATTGAATAGCGATATTTAATATTTCTCAATTCTCTAATTAAGAAATCTGTATAATAATAATAATAATAATAATAATAATAATAATAATAATAATAATAATAATAATAATAATAATAATAATAATATTAATATTAATAGTAATAGTAATAGTCATAATAATAATAATAATAGCATAATAATTTTAATAACAATAATATTATTAAATTAATAATTGATTATAACTTTAATTAATTAATTGATATACAATATTTTTTATAATTTGGTATAAGTTTAAATATTCGATTCAAACAAAGAAAATTAAAATAATAAAAATTAAATATATATTAGAGTTTATTTTTATTTAATTCTATCTTAAATTTGAAATGCAATGAATTATAATTTTAATTTCCTTAGAACAAAATCTGTTACCGTGTGGCAGAAGCTCAATAAAAGATTTGACCAAATGTCACCCAGAACGGAGAAAATTATTCCATTGAAAAATATTTATTTAATTAGCTTTTTTAATAAATAAAAACCAATAATTTTTAATGTTCATTCTTCTGTAAATGAAGTCTTCCAGTGACTTTAAGCAAAAATCAATACAAGGCTACTTTGGCATGATTCTGAAATCAATCTTAGCAAATGCAAAATAAAAAAATGTAAATATTTTATCTTTTCTGCATAATTATTATAATATTTTGAAAATAATTTTCTTTTTTGATGAAATATTATTTTTTTCAGATAATTTTCAGATGAAATGTTCAATTTTGTCTTATTTCCTTTTTGGTTTAGTTTTCCTCAATCGGACCATCATAAAGCCATCAAAAAGAATCATTTATAACATTTTATATATATTCACTTTCTATCCAATCATAATTGATATTTTTTGTTTAAATCAATTGTATTATTGAGACTTTTATTTTATTTATATTAAATATTATTTAAGCACTCACAAATTCAATATAGAAATATTATTGAACTCCAACTTTTAAGTGAAAGAAACCATTTAGAAATAACAAGAAACCTTGAGCAAAAATGTTTAAAAATAGGATCAATATATCATGAACCTATTTCCTATTTAAAGCTCAATTTTAGATCTTTTAACTTTTAAAAAAGAATAAGAAAAAAGTTATAAACATATTTATTTATATACATTGTAGCGCTTTATAAATGTATGTAAAGAAAACCTGTTGCTGTTTTAATAATATTTCTTGTCACCTGACGAAAGTGTCCAATCTTTGCTGATTGAAGTCCCTGGAGTATAATAGCATTCGATGTTCCGGCAATTTTCTGCTTAAATATTCCCGTACCAAGTTTATTTTTGAAAAAATATGTATAAGCTTCAGAGAGGAATTTAAAGCAAGCAAGAGAGACATCAAAAAGGTTGAGTTATCAGCCATATTAGTACAAAGAATTCAAAATAAAAGATCTTTGAATGATTTCCAGAAAGATGATAAAAGGAATATGAACAATATTGCTATGGGAAAATATCTGGATAGATGCAAGCTATTTTTTAAAGCTTTCCGGCAGTATGAGGCAGATGCGTTTTTCTAAGGCTGAGAAATGGTTCAACATTGAACAGAGTTACAATCATCAAGGCAATCAAAACTTCTCAGTCTAGACTATTGCTCTTGATGAAGAAATTGGAGTCACTCATGAAAACAGGAACAGGGGTCAATTGATTTCAATCCAAGGGATGTCAAAGTTTAAAAGGAAGATTAACGAGAAATTTTCAGACAAAAAGTTTTCCCATGGATACGAAGACATTTTCAAGATCGATTTTTGATTTTATACAGGATGACAGGAAATTACGTTGACAAACACAATTAGCTATATTTTTAATAAGATTTAAAATATTGCTTAAACAAAAAGTTATTAACAGCAACAAAGATCTTTATTTAAATTTTAACAATATTCAAAGTGACCACCCTTGGTCCGTGTACAGAGCTGTAAGCACTTTTAAAAATTCTTAAAAGTGCGCCGCAGTTCTTCTGTTGATGTTTTTTTCTATTCTGCTAATAAGAAGACATCGAGAGAGGTTAAACACTTGTCTCTAAAAAAGACCAAACACTGTAATCCATATGGTTAGGGTTTGAGGAGTATAGAGGCCTTTCAGCTGAAATTCTAAATTCCGAGAAATTCTTCTTGCAGAACCGCTGTGTTGAATTAGCTCTATGCGCCGGTGCTGAATCCTGTTGTTCAAATTTTGTTTTTCGTAATGCTGTTGGGCCTAAGGCATCACAACTGATTATGAAATATCCGATTGATAGGACTCTGCGCTGATCTGGATCTTAAAAAACGAGGAATTTTTTCTTGTTGAACAAATACCCCCCACAGTCTATTAGAGATTGCAAATTTTGTTTATTTTCAATAACGCAGTTTGTTTGGGAGATTCTTGAGACCGTATTCTGTAATTTTGACGATTTTGAGTTCATTCAGTCGTAAACAGTTTCTCATCAGAGGAAGAGAAGTTTCTCCACAATCCATTTACAGTGTGACCAATAAGTAACAGGTATTGATCAACTCACTCTTGTTGTTTTTTGTTAACAGTTGAGTTTTGTAGTGGTTGTATGGCCGGCTGTATGAAATATTTTTATTCATCAACAATAGTACAAGTTTCGAAATCAATCTTCTTAACTTTTGACACTTCTTAGACATTTGTCCAATTTGCTTTTCGGTAAACTTTGGTGCACACTGTCTTTAAGAATATTTAAAATTCGTCTTCTTCAAATTTTCTTGTCTACATGTTTTGAACGAGTTAAATTTATTGTCCAAACATCTTTAAACCGTATTTCATAACTTTTATCTAAATCTGGTGGTTCATTTTTGAAGGACGACCTGTTCTAGGCTTGTCATAATATGGTAGACCATTTCTTAAATGTTTGATGACATGATAAATTGTTGGTCTAAGAAATACGTTCAGCATGAAAATGTTTAATAATATCTGATGTTTTCTTATGACAAAATGAGGTCGTTTCCATATACCCTCTTTTTTATATAAAGGTTTTCATCCCAGTCATGTGTTTCTAATGAAAAGCAAATTAAGTAAGCTAAGGAACTGATTTTTTAAAAATAATCAACGTGGTTTTTTGGCAATATGTTTTGTGCTAGAACTTTCCGGCCATCCGTTAAAAAGAAACTTCTTCATCCAGTTTTGAGCGAAGTAATAATATTTATGTAAGAAAATGCAGATCTGATCGAAATAAGAAATTGATTTAAAACAAAATAATACAGTCCCCGCCAAAAGTCTTTGGCCACCATGTAAAAAAGCCTAGTTTATCTTTTAGTTATTTATTCTTTATTTATTTATTTTTTTATTAAAAAATTTTGATTAATGATTTAATAATATTTTGTAGAGAAATCTAAATATGCAGGTTCTTTACAGTTGTACTTAATAAATATTAATGACTAGAATCATATAAGTGTTTTTCTCTAGAATTTTAAGAATGTCCGCGGGGATTGTATATATAAAATATTATATTATTTTTATTTTACACTTCATAAATCTGAATATTCAAAAAATTTTATTTATAGGCCCATGAAAATTTTAAATTATTATATATTCATTAATTTAATAATAAATAATATTTATAATTCATTTTTAAATATTATAATTTTTATTTTATTAATATTATTTAAATTATTATTATTAAATAATTAAATAAGAAAATAAAACAAAGTAACTGTTAAACCAATAAATCCGAGCTGAAATTATCTTTGTTTTAATAATATTAGCATTTTTTTGAAAAATATTACAAGCCATATTCTTTATGTTAGAAAAAAAATCATTGCTGTATTTTAAAGATAAAATGTTTTACATTACCACTTAGATTGGAAAGCTTCTTTTAATGACCATAATGGAAAATAATCTCCAAACATCAATGAATTAATACAATTGTTTCAATAGAACTCAACCAAAATAGCCGGGTTTAATACTATAACGCAGACTGAGGCTAATTCGCCTAATCAGATTAGCCATTGTCGTAATTCTTTGGGCTTTATTATCAATAGTTAACAGTGATCACTTCCTCTTCAGTTTCTTAATTAAATTTTAATTCGGTCACCCATTGACGGTCGTTGGGGGTTAACAATATATTTTGTGATCGTCACTCTATCAATTATTTCTAAAGGCCTCCGAGTATTACCTTTTGTCTCGTTCTGATGGATTATGATAGCACCGCGTTTTCTTTTCAACGAAAATTAATTTATCTACGGAATTAAATGTCATTAATAATTACTTGATTTGGCAGTTAAGAATTAATTTATTATTATTTTATATCGAAATTAGGAAAAATAATTTATTTATAATATTTTATAGCACGCTTATCACAGATCTTCGTCTGATGGATCAAACAATATATGATAAGTTTGACTTCACATTTTCAAAAAAATGTTTTTTTAAAATCTTTTCACCCCCCCCCTCCTTTTAATATTGATTTCACTTTATTGTTAATGAAAATAATAATTAATAAAATATTATTTTTTAAAATAAAAAGGATAATAAATTTAAAAAATTAGTTTTCTTTATTAATGAAAAAATAATGAGAGAAAAAAATTACATAAAAAAATAAAAATTATAATTAATTAAAAATTAATAAAAAATGAGCACGGTCTAATTAATGCCTGGTATTATTCTTATGTAGAGACGAGAATAATTAGATTTTACGGTTACCATTTTCTTGAATTTTTCTGCTCGATAAAATAAAAAATAATAATAATCGAAGTCCTTTTAATTAGGTAAATTGTCAGGAATTTATGAAAAATAAATTTAATTAAACAAATTATTGTATAAATATTTTAATTTTGTGTGAACCAGGTAAATAAGTCAATTTATAATAAAAGAGAAGACCTATTGAGAATTTTATTTTAGCTTTATTATTAAGAAATGAGAGAAAAATATAAAATATGTCGATTATAATTTTTGACAATTATTCAAATATTGATTTTTGTGTTTTGCGCGGATTGTTCAAAAGGTGATAGAAAACACGCCCCGCATTGCTTTTATTTATTTGATTAATAATTATTATTCTGATTACAAGTAATCTATTTATAGTGTTAAGTTTCGAATTTGCTTGGGTGATAAATAGTTAATTGATAACGTTAGTTAAATTGGTTAAATTTTTTTTTAATATCAAAACTTTGTTGAACAAATTGTTATTATTATTGATGAATCCAGAAAAAGAATTAGAGTCAAGTAATTTAAATTATGATCTTCGCTATCTTAACCTCAAGAGCCCTCAAAAGTAAAAAGCGCCTCTCCGCCCTACTTGACGTTGAGAAGACAAAAAGATAAATGATAAGAGAAACAAAAAAATATAAAATTTAAAAAATAAAACTGAATTAATAATGAAGGAATCAGATTTATGCTTCGATAATCCTCTGATTAACAACCAGTTTTCAACTAACCAAAGATTTCGTAAAAATATTATGCATAAAAGAGCTGAGAGCAAAGCTGCGTTAATATAATTTTTAAAAAAATCAGCTAGACTTAAGATTTTACAACCAAAGATATCTTATCATTTCTGTGTAGCTATATATCTATTAACATCTTTTATTTTAGATGCTAATAATAAAATATGAATATTTAGAATATGTCTTATTTATTATAACTTTATTACAAATATTCTTCAAAAGAAAAAGCTTAAACATCAACAAAATGATAGCTGGAAAATCTATTCAGCTTCTCTCATATATATATATTCACAAATATTCACTAATAAATTTAAAAAAACAGAAATAAGGATTAAAAAGTATTACAAATGTGATAGAGATCACAGATGTTTGGTGAAATCAGTTCGACAGTTGTTAGGTTTTATCAAAAGAACTCTTCGCTTGAAACAAACTAAGAGATTATTAAAACTTTAATAAAATAAAATAAATATATATAAAATATATTTTTGTTCTGTTAAACATATTAGTTAATTTCTTCTTTTTTTTAATCTAAAGAAAGCTTTTATCTTTTACAAATTGACTCTGGACATTTAGAGAAAATCAACTGAAAAATTGATCAAGATATTTTATTATCATCATAGCCTACTAACTTAACATATATCTTTAAAATTCAAACTCTTTTATATTAATTAAAATAACTAACTGAATTATTTTTATTTTATTTTTATTATTATTATTAAGTAATTTTATTATCAAGCGTTCTCAATATAAATATTAAAATTTTTAATTTTGTTCCTTGAAATGAGATATTGAATTTTTAGTTATTTTTATATAAATATAATGAAAGAAATATTTATAAAATTATTTTAAAAATTATTATTTTTAATAATAGTAAAAACAAGTTTATTTAATATTTAATAGATATCTTTTTAATATATAAACAAAAAATAATATTTATTTATTGTTTTAGTAATTTAGTTGATATAAGATCACTACAAATTATAAGTTATTATTATTTATATTTTAAAAGAATATTAATAAATTTGATATTATCAATTTGAAATTTTTGGCAAAGACTACTGTTAAATTATAACATTACAAATAGACGCCCACCTGGGAATTCATTTTTACTAAATAAATTCTACTTGAAAAAATTGTACTATGTCAAAATAATAAAAAATGATTTCCTAATTATTAAATATAAAAATATTTATTATATGTCTCATTGAAATATTTTTTTCAAATATGAAGAATGATGGCATCATATTTATTCTGAACATATGAACTAGCTCAAAATTTTATATTTTCTAAAACTTTAATGTCAAGTATACTTTTGTATGAAATATATTGCTAACTTGAAGTAATATTTATTGTATTAGCAATAACTTTTTTATATCAGGTTGTCTCACGTTAAATGGAGGTTTTTAAATGTAACTAAACTAAATAAAAAAACCTATGAAAAATATTTTATTCATCAAAATATTTTCCATTGTTCTCAATAAACATCTGTTATTAACAAAATAAATCATAATTTCCCTTTTCATGATGTCATAATTTGTGGACTCAAAAAATAAAGAATGACTTCTTGAAGGTCACTTTTGTTTTGAAACATCTTATTGGTTATAAATGTATCCTTATGTTTAAATAGTTGATAATAATAATAATAATAATAATAATAATAATAATAATAATAATAATAATAATAATAATAATAATAATAATAA
>JBBMKC010270109.1:0-19689 GCA_037834085.1 Bipalium vagum | reverse complement strand
TATTATTATTATTATTATTATTATTATTATTATTATTATTATTATTATTATTATTATTAATTTTTATTATTATTATTTTTATTTTATTATTATTATTATTAAAATAAAAAAATTCTCATAAGAAGCACATACATGTAGTCTAAAAAAATTTAAAGAATCAAATGGCATATCGTGGAGATAATTATGAAAAAATTATCATTTACTTTTTAAAGAAATAATTATCAAAAATATTTTAAAGGAAGTCTTATGAAACAGTTGTTGTATATAATTATCTATAATTTTTATACATTGTGTTCCAAATTTATCTACAAAGAAATTTATAATGAATATATCATTGATTTTATTATTAAAGATATTATTTTACATCAAATTTGTTTAAATCAAATTAAATTCATGTTTATTTGTACAGGTAATTATGAAAGATCCTAATGGTTGATTGAATTTTTTTTTCAATGAACATTGATCCCATTATTAAATATACAGTAGACCACAAAGAGAAAATCAATATAATAACAAGATCAATATAACAAAGAACAACTCCATAGAGATTTTATTGTATTCAAATGCCTATACACAATCGAACAGATCAACGATCACAATATAAAGCTAAATCAATGAGCACAATAAATTAACTGAATAGTCAACAGTTGAATGTGTTAACAAACTATTCAAAATACAAGTGATTTATTAATAAAAAGTTTGATCAATTGTGAAATATTTTCAAGACATTTATGCCAAGCTTTTACGTCAAAGGTAAAGGTGGAAAATGTTTAAAATATTCCTCACTTGAGGGACTTATTTTCACTCTTAGTATTACAATTCCTGGAAAATCACTATTAGGAAGGCCTTCTGTTACAATAATGTTCTCAATCAAAAATCAAAATGAACCATAAAAAATTGAATCTCTCCTAAAAATAAAATTTCTTTAAACAAACAAATTGGTTCCAGATTTGTTAAGTGAACATTTTGTAATTGTTCCTAAATTACATTTTAACTCCAGTTTTATAGGAAATACTTTTTTTATAAAAAATAAATTCCTATAAAAATTCAATAAAATGATACTTAATGAAAAGGAAAATTTAAACAGACTGGGAAAACGTGGAAAAAATAAAAAATCTTAATTGAAATGAAGATTTTAATTCAAATTATATAAGTTTCGTAAATTCATTAGGTTTAAAGACTGTTATGAATGTCTCTGGAAGCTTTACAAATTTAGACACGAATAACAAAAGAAGGCTTTGAGGTAATTATATTTTTCTTCTGCCCTAGGTGTGCTATACACAAATGAATGTGTGTAATATTACAAAAAAAATCTAGTTGTCTTTTTTCATCAATTTCAGATAGGAACTTTGAACGTGAATTAATAGACAATGTACATCAAAACGTTATTTTATTAATTGTGTATAAATTTGTAATGCTATTTAATACTCAACAATATTAAATAAAATATAATAATATATACAATATATATTCAAACGTCAAATTCATCAATTAAATCCAATAGTTCAAGATTAATATGAAATGGAAAAGATTGTAAATTTTCAAAACTATTTTTAAAAAATATAATATAATGTGTATTATAAAACAATTATGACAATATTTACAATTAATAACAAAATCGATGTCTGATAATAAACAGTCAATAAATGTTGATGATAATTAAAATATATAATGATTGAATTATTCAACAAGTTTAGGGGAATAGACTCTTTCTTGTGTTTTGTAGTCGAGAAAAGGGCCTGAAAGAGAATTGGATATTTGATGAGGATACAAGGCATTGTTGATAGAAATACAGTCGTATGTCTGACTAGTTGATTCTGCTGTATGAAAACCGTTTTCAGTTGCATTGAAGCGCAATGAAGGATATCCGGTCGATAGGCCTTTCTGTCGAGATATGAGTTTCTGGTGATTGATAAATAGTTTATCAGAAAGACCAATACATGCGGAGTGTTTTATACAGATTTTATAAGCAATCAAGAACAGCAAAATTGTTGTGATGAACGTACTGATAATTGCTACCACCAGTTCTACCAATGTGTAACGGTTTTTGAAGTAAAATGAGCTGGTCCAGGAAATGTTCTCGTAATCAGGAGAAAATTCGTTGGAAAGGGATAAATTGGATTTGTATGAATTCCATTTATAGGGCCAATTTAGAGAGACAATTATCGTCGATTTTCCGATGTTATTTTCCGCGATACATTTATAAACCGAATTGACATTGGATAGAGACTTGTTGATTTTAATGATAGCAAACAGCGATTTCGATTTCTGTGCTTCTGGAATTTGGTCGCCGCGATAATTGTTCGTCCATGAAACATGGATGTGACCGGTTTTCGAAGCCTTTGGATCTACGGTGCAAAACAGTTCGGCTGTCTGGTGTGACAGAAATTGAACTCTGATTTCAGTTATTTTTGGAGGATCGCACTTGAATTCAGATTCATCGATTTCCGATAGGAACTTTGAACGCAAATTGCTCGGACTGACACATTTAGGGTAAATAATTTTGGAAAAAGAGAGCTTTTTCAACCACATTAATGAACAGTTGCAAACAATGGGATTTCCATAAAAATCAATTTCCTTCAATTGTTTGATGATGGGGAGGAATTTTTGATCAATAGTTCGAAAGTTGTTGTTCGATAAATAGAGATATTCTAATTTCGAGAGGTCGATGCCTGCAAATACGAAATGGTCCAAATAGCTCAAATGGGAGCTTTTTATCGAGAGATTCGTGACAGTCAGCTTGGAGAAGGAGTAGGGAAACAGTTTCAATTTTCCAATATCGTTTAATTTCAATGTGTTTAGGGTTAGATCTTCAAAGGCAAAATTATGAATACTTAATATTTGATTTTCTGACAAATCTAAAATTTCCAAAACACTAAATCCGGAAAATGTGCGACTCAAAATCTCATGAATACTGCTTGATCGGATTGCCAAATATCGGAGCCTGATGGGAAAAACGGCACCGGACATGTTGGTTGGAGAAAGGATGTTGCTCGTGAAAAGCTGACCCACGAGGCTGATGTTTTCAGTTTCGCTCTGGAATTTGGTGGGAAATTCCGAATATCCACCATTTTCACAAATGATCACTTTTGGTAAACAAACACTGCAAATTTTTGGACAGTCATTGTAAACTGTTTTTATCAATGAGATATTTAGGATGATAAATAGGATGCTGCAGATCCTGGTATGTTTGGATTGGATTCTTGACACTGAAAACGTAAAAATAATAATGGTTAATGCAATTGTATTTGAGAACATTCAAAGTAAATAAAAATCACAGTTCAAAAGAACAAAGAACTGAAAGAATTCGAAGAAAATACTAATTTTTATACATTGATCATTTTATAATATATGGTGATTAGTGAGATGATCACAATGATCAGATAATGATCAGACAAGATTTGTAATCAAAAACTTTTGGCATTTTTGTGAATATATATTTGTTGAATAAATTAGACAATAACTGACAAGGAAGTCCTAATTATTATAATATTAACTTTTTAATATGATTAGGACCATATGATAAATTCTTATTAGGTTTGGTAGGAAATTATGTTTTCTTTTCTTCGACATCTTTTGTACCATAAAAATATCAATTTTATACTGGTGGTTCACTGAATAGAAATAGTGATAATAAAGGGACTGTCGTTTTTACAAGTTCGAATCGAATGTCATTCAAAACTTTTGTTGCAAAAATGAAAATAAATAAATTTAATTATTTTATTTACATTTAAATAAGATTAACAATTTTGTTTAATTTCATATTTTGAAATTGTAACTCGTAACAAACTTTGTTATTTAAATTATCATTTTCTGCCTTAATCTATCATCCTTTTTTTTAAATTATTTTTTTATTATTATTATTACTATTTTCAGAAAAGTAAATAATTCACATTATAGTGGCTACAAATAAATAATTTCTTGAACGCATCCTCATCATTAATAATAATTTTTTACAATGAAGCTGGAATTAAATATGCATAAACCATATCGAGAAGGAATCCTTATAAAGAATCCTTCTTACAAAGGTAAAATTCTACGTATAATTTTTTTTATGAAATTATTATTTATCATATGTATTAAAATTATATGATTAATTATAATTTAGGAATATTAATATTAATATTATATTATTTAATTTTTTTTATTTCTATCTTTTCTTAATACAAGATGAAGATCCTTAATTATATCAGTATAAATTTAAATATAAGATCATCACAAATTCTAATCATAATAAAAATTTGAAAAATAAAAAAAATCAATAAATGTCACTTTGTTATTTCAAATAATTAGAAAATAAGTTTGTTTATTTTGCCTGTTCGAGACCGAGTTCGGTCTTTAAAACTCAAGAGGATATAATTAATATGCAAAGTCAAATTAAAAATAAGTAAATAATGACTTATTAATAGGAACTGTTACAAAGACATTGTATATGATTAGGGACAGAAACAGAAGTTAATTAATTAAGGAATAAACCGAACTCTCGACAAACTATATTAGTTATACAAGCGTGACTTCATTGGTTAACAGTATTTACAATGCAATGACATTGAAAAATGATAAATTTTTACCACAAATAATTTCCATTAGTAACATCAATATTTCCCCCTCAATTCGAATAATTTATGAGTTCGATTATTAAAAAACTAAGCTGAACCACTCTAATCTCCTAACCATTGTTTTGACATCATCAACATTTTTAAATCTCTTTATTGTTGTCCTTCAACTGAGGTAACGCCTGAAAATATAAGGGATATCCAGAAAACTGTCATTATGGATTCTTTTATTACCATCTCTGATATTAAAGATAACTGGTACTGGAATTTTAAACATCCACAAAATATTACAAACTCAGTTACGAATCAAGAAGGCTTGTTCCCGGTAGGAACCGCATATTTTCAGAGTCAAAAAAGGACGAACAACTAAAAACATGTCAATCATTATTCAGTCGTATCCTATGAATTGGCAAAATCTATTTCTTTTAATTTTTGCGGGTGATGAAACTTTAATACATTATTTTGAAGCGTACCAAGATTACTGAAGGGGACCTTCTTCAAAGTGAAGAAGGGTGATAAAAAACAAGCGATAATGTGATATATGCAATTTTCTTTAAGTGGATGGTATTCTGAAGTCATTTCCAATTCCTTCCGAAAAAGGATTCACTGGCAATTATTATTCTACTACTGTTCTGATTTATGTGAAATAAATATACCAATAAGTATTCAAACGATTCAAATTTCTTATCATATCTTTAGAATTAACATATTAACAGACATCATTTAACATAATTTCAGATAAACAGCACAAATCGAAAGAAATCTTTATTAAGAATACATGAATTGCAAACAAAGTTCAATAAAAGAAAAGATGAAACTATTTCCGAACCGCAACAGAATTGTAAAAGGGAAAAGTTTTAAGAATAAAAGTCAATATATTTCATACCCATAGTTAAAATAAGTAAAAAATCAATAATAATTTCATTATATTTTTAAAGAAATTATAAATGATTAATAAATCATAATTTTGAAATAAATTGTCATTAAATTTATTTATTTATTTTATTTTATTCCTAAATATTCTTGGCAGAATTATATTATATTTTAAAACTGTATCTATGACAAAGACTGTATTACTTTTTTTCTGTAAATAAATTATAATTCACTAAATATTTTAATTGATTTATTGTTTATTAAAAATAGGGATATCCTTAAAAAGATTTCTTTTTCGGATGATGAATATTTTTTATATCCCTTTCTTTATTATTAATTTGTTTAAATTCCTTACTAATTTAAATTCAATATAATATTTGAAAAAATTAATTAATCTGTTATTAAATTCCTGAAAATCCCTGGAAAGATAATATGAAATTTAATATAATTAAGAGGATTTACATTAAATATATCTCCGATCATTAACAATCCAGCTTTTAATAGTAATTAGACAAATAATCAATGTTTTCAAATCAGTTATTATTTACTCTTTCAGTTGTTAAGTGAAAAATTAAAACAATCTTTTATTTGGCCAAACGGGAAATTTGATTTATAAAAAATAGTTTATGTTATTGATTATTGTCTGAATTAATTTAAGAAATTACTGAAATGAAAAGAAATAATTTTTTAATTAAATTTTAACAACACATAAGTTTTCACAGGAATTAATAAATTTCGATTTTTAAAATTTTTTCGCTTTATTGTTTTATGAAGAAAATGTCTTTTGGTTTTTATTAGCAATGGTGACACAATCCAAAAAGTTGATTTAATTAAAATATGATCGAGATTGACAAAATGGAAATCATATAATTATTGTCAAGATTTATTTTTTTATGACAATAATAGTTTATTTATTTTTCAAATTTATTTGCCCGGCTCTGCTATATGTAACATTGAAATATTGACCTGACTTTATTAGTATTATTATTATTAAAATGGATTTATATTTTCCAATTAGGGATTCTATAATATATGAAGAATTAGATCATTATACCATTAAGGGAAAATTATTTTCTTCCGCTTTTTATTATGGTCTTTATTTTTTATTAATCTCCTACTGTTTTTCAGTACTCTTGCAGGTATGCTCCGACCCCGGAGGTTTTTCAACTTTGATTTTATCTCTTTATGCCACGATTTATTGGAAACTGTCACATTCCATCAGCCAATCTAGTGATTATACATCCAGTAATTAGCTGAACATTCTTTTGCAACTCAGAGAATATATTTCTTCACACACAAATAAATCTATTCTCCAAAAAGCATTCAATATCTTCAGTTAGTCGCCTCATGTAGTCTCGGATTTCAATAGCTCTTGTCCTGGAGCCATGAATAGTTTTACTTTATAAAATATAAACAGTCCAAAAATCTATAAGAAACCTTCGCAGAGTTGACGCCACTAACAAGAATGATATCACAGTTTATTGTAACTGAAATTAGGTTTACAGCTCAAACTATACTGATTTTACTTAACTCTCAACTAACAAGAGACTTTTTAACACTTACTGTGAAGTAATGTAAATAAAGAATACCAAGATCCTTCGATAAGGTGACAGAAATTCTCCGAATTAATACTTTTCTCACTGAAAAGATTGATTTAATTAAAATAAGAATATGTTATTAGTAATTAAATAAGACATTAAAAGTCAATTACTTCAGTACAGCTGTTACCTAAATCTAAAAGTAATACGTTTAACCCTTAATTTGACAGAAAACAGAATAATAGATTTAGAAATAAAATTGAGTGATCCCTTATAATTTAAATGATAAAATATTTTATTAATAATTTTTAGGGTTATACATAACACAGTTTGTAGAGCTATCAAAGAAAGAAAAGGTAGACAGTGAAAATTGTTAAAATTTTACTTCTATTTTAATAAATTATTAAAATGACAAGATAATATAATTATTTCAGAAATATGTAAATATGTTAAAATATATAATAAAAAAAATTTAATACATGATTTTTCTTAAAAAATTATTTCAATGTTTAATTAAATCTCACCATATTGGGAATATTAAATGAAAATAAAAATTATGTTTATAATTATAAAGAATAAATTTTAATTAATATTAAATAATAAAAAATTCTTTTAAAAATAATAATAAATATTTTTCAAATAAATTTTAAAGTAATATATTAAAAATTAATCCTTGATGTAATATAAATGCTATAAATATTTTTTAATCAATTTAAAGTTTTTTTTTAAAAAGTAAATAATTAAATCAATATTAATAAAAAGTTTAGATAATTATAAGTACTTTATTTAAATAAATAATAAAAATAAACACTTATTCATCTATTCATTTATTTTCTTCGACTAAACATTATACTTGACTTTATGAATTTAGAAATTATCGATAATGTAACAGTAACTAACAATAATTTTATTCCAGATATAAATATGATTAATATTACAGCTTTATGCATAAATGTATTACAATTTATTCATAAATATATAATCTAGGTTTGATTACATATTACATATTTACAACGAATTTAAGTAAAAGAATAATATGTATGATACTCAACAATTAAAGAAAAAAAGACAGCCTAGTAACTCGGATGTTATTAAAGGTGTAATAATATATAATAATATAAATAATATACTTACATAGTCAATGATATATTAAGCAATGAAGAAGCTGATTTTATTGGTGGCAACAGGAATATGAGAAAACATATTAATTTGGCTTTGTCAAGAGATGAATTTATTAAAAACATTTTGGTTTATGTTTTTAAATAAATAAATGTCTTAATAAATAGTTTTTAATATATTTATGCATAAAGATGTATTACAAACAGTAAAAATATTATTATTATTAATATTATTATAAAAAATTGTGAAGATTCCCAAAAATAATTTCATCTTCCCTCTCTCAATGTCGTCTACTTTCCCTTACAGGAAAATTATCAAGTTCTAATTAAAAGGCAACAAAATCAAACAAAACAATCTTTGGCAGAAGACAAAAGCTTTTCTTTTGATTGTTAATTCAGGATAATAAATCAAATGTAAAATTATTAAAAATTTTATAAAATAGAAATGATTATAAGAAAATCAAATTGAAAAAAATCAGACAAATCACTCGCCGATTTATTTATTGGAATAATATCTATAAAACAAAATAAACCTCTCTTTGGTTTCCCTTTTAGAATCTCGCTAATTTAAAACAAAAACTGCTTTCCCTCGTAATAATAATTCCAACAGTCAAAGAGTGAACCCATTTGAGGATGAAACTCAATAATAATTGTTACATTACACAACAGAACTGGAATTTGGTTGTGAAACAAAGTTTCAAAAATGAATGAATAAATTTTACATCATTTTTTAATATTGGATTTTGCTGTCTAAAATGACAGAAAATCCAGTTATAGATTTTATTTATTGAAACTAAAATTTTTTTATAATATCCCATTAGTGAAAAGTAAATATTGATGACTGAAAAATAATAATAAACTTTTATAAAAAATATTGATTATTTGAATTTAAGTGAATAATTGAAAGATTTAAAAATTTTCAAAAAAAAATCAATAATTTAATAAAACTTATTTTTAAAGATCCTTGTTTCTTATGACAGAATATTAAGATAGGAAAAGGAACTAAAGAAAACTGGAAATGAAATCAATAATTGATTTACAATTATAAATATGGAAAATAATATATTTTTGAAAGAAATAAATGAAAAACTTCACAAAATATATCAGATTGTGATTGTACCTTTATGGAAAGGATTTCGGATTTTATTTGTATTTCTACGATGTGAAGCAGTTGAAATAATTCTTTCATTATTATTTCTTTTTATTTCATTAGATTTCATTATATTACAAAATTTTTATTTCCCTATATAGTGATAATTTTAATAAAATATTATTTATAAATTTTCATTTTATATTGAATTTAGATCAAGTTTCTAGTTTAGTTTCTTTTCCATCTTTCACTACTTATATCCGTAGAGCATTATGGATAAATTGATTTGAAAAAAGAAAAAATAATTATTATTTGTATTATTAGTAATACTTAATTAATTAAAATAACTTTAAAAAAATAAAATAAAATTTTTAATAAATATTAAAATATCTTTAATGATTGTATTTTATTAAATTAATTTCTTATTAAAATATTAATTAATAATTAAAATAATAATAATAATAATAATAATAAGCAGAAAAAGAAAAAATGAACACATAACACGTAGAACATAAGAAATAAAATTTTAACTGAATTTATTAATGAATTCATAATTAAAAATTAAAAATGTAAATACATAAGAATTAAATGCAAATACATAAACAATGAAAATATGTAATCAAAACAAATATGAAAAGGAAATAAATTTTTAAAAAATTATTTGCTTAAATAATTAAATATTTTTTTTAAAATTGAATTTAAGAATATTTTTAGAATATAAAAATAATAATATATTCTAAAAATTTTATGAAATAGAAAACCTTTATAATTAATATTTTAATTACATATAAAATATCACGTAAAGCAGATTAAATTTAATGAGTCAAATTACGTTAATGAAAATTTAGGTAAAAATTAATTTATTTTTCCTTAAAAAAATAATAGTAAAATATTTATTCAGAAAATATACAAATTAAAAATTATCCCACCTAATTTTCTGACATAGAAGCTCATTAAAACAAATTCTGGCTTCAAAATAAAGAAATTAATCAAATTGAAATTATTGATTGGGAATAAATATATTTTCCAATCATTAATTAAATCAGCAACTGTAAATTATTCACTTTGAATACTTTGAACTAAGAATTTATTTCTGCTTTATATTCAATTAGATTGATCCAATGATTTTCCTTTTTGCTAAAACTGAGTACAAAAAAACCGTTTTTTCTCAATTATTTTTAACTGGAATGATTTTCTCTTTGAACTTGAAAGAAAAAATTCACTCCATAATAAAATAAAACTAATATTATTTCTGGAAGAAGCTGCAATTCACGTAAATAAGTTCGTTTGTTCTCGATTTATTTTTTAAGAAAAATTTATTATTTTTGTACAATTTTGGACAGATTTTTGCTTTAAAAAGAACTTTAATTTTCAATTATTTTTTACGATATCTAACCTTGAAATAATAAATTACAACGTATACTTTTCATTCGAAAGAAAGAAATTTATTTTTAAATTTTGTTTAAATTAACAAAAAAATATCATAATTAATAAAAAATAGTATTCATCAGAAAATATTATTTTATTCTATATAAACAAAAAATAAAAATATATAATATACTGATATATTTTCAAAAGAATGAAAATGGATTATGATAGTTTTAGTAAATCCATTTATTAATTAAAATATTTCCTCTTCAAAGATTAATAAAAGAAAGTGAATAAAATAATTTTATTAGTTATTATTATTATTTTTAAAATATTTAGAATTTTTCAAAATTTTTATTAAGATTTCTTCTAATTAACAAATTTATTAAATCATTAAAGTTGTAAAAAATAATTTGTCATTGATTCTAAAATCGATTTATATTTATATTTGAACATGTCCTAATCTTAAAAACCTAAGAACAATTTTTGAACAGTTTTACTGATTTCTAAAAATTAAATAAATAATTCATTTTATTACGATTCGTAATTAAATGATCAGGAAAAATAATTTTAAAAATAATTGTTACACATTCCGTTATGTTTGATATTAAATTTAAAACACTTCATTATTTTTCATTTTATGTTTTAATAATTTTTTTTAATTTATGTCTTTGATTTTCAATTAATGTTCTTTTCCTTCAATAAGTCCATCTTTATTTCAAATGCTTATCGAAATCAAGTTAAAAAATAATATGTAATTATAATATTCTATTGATTAAATGTCACTTTTAATACAAGTAATTTGATATTATAAATAAATACCAAAATAAATACACTTTAATTCATTCTTAAAAAAGGCATATTTAGACAATTTCTTTTTTCTTGTGTTTATTTTCTTTGAATTTGTATCATTTATTTAAAACAATGTTTAAAAAAATAATTTATAAAGAGGTTTTCTTCTGATTATTTGGAACTTTACACATTCAAAAAAAATATTTTTTTCTAACATTTATAATTTACAATAATATTAATTAAATGTAATTAAATCTGTTAATTAGAGAAATATTGATTTTAAAATTTTATAATGAATGTTCCAATGGAAACAAAAGGTAATTGATTGTAGTACATAAAATTATTAAAAAAATTTGAATTTAAAATTTTTATTTTGCTTTTGATGGAAAATTATATAATTTTTTCCAAGGGTAGTATTGATTTTATGTTTAAAGAAAATACATTTACAGATGTCATCTGTAGCTCAGCGGTCAGCGCAGTCCATGCGCATGTGAAGGTCGAATCCCGGTATCTCCGTTTAATTTTCAACTAAAACCATCTGTTTCTCATAATGACTTAAATAGATCTTTGGATTAAGTGTGATTTATGAATTTAGTTTAATTAAAAATAATGGAAATATTTATTTTAAATGTTTATGTAAAAATTCATAATAAATATGATTTTATCATTCCGCTTTTGAATTGTTTTAATACAATCATAAGTATTAAATAAATCATCATACACAGTTGGCCAAAGAAAGTAGTCCTTCATATTTTGACATGTTAAACATTCATATTTCCAATAAATATTTACGATTTTAACTGAATTCATTAACAATCAATGTTTGCATTCATAAAGAGAGATCTTGACGTTCTCAAAAAATACTCATAGGAGGTAAGACCACCATTGCATTTCACAAACTGTAAAATGGTATGTAACGAAAATGGGATATAATATTTAGAAATACGCAAAAGACCTTAATTAGTCAGAATGCATAAAATTTTTCAAAAAAATATAAAATTTTAACACAGAATTAAGACTAAAGCCGCTTAAAAAATGGGATATTGTCATTAATGATACATTAATGGAAACTGGAAACTGTACAGAATGCTCTGAAGAAGGATTCCATCAACATATTCAAAAATGTTTTAGGCATTGAAGATCACTTTACAAGTTCACTTTACAAGATCACTTCTTCCTGAATTTAACGATCAGCTGCTTTTCAAGCCATAATTTTAAGAATTTAAATATCTGATACGATTTACTTATAAATCTCAAAGTAGTCAAAGATTCATGAGGCAATATATATATTATACCTTGGACGAGTTCGTAAGATAAACTTTCTTATCTTCAAATAATGAGTTTTTACTTGGATTGTAGAATAAAGTGCAATAAATTTCTGTGCTGGTTACGATTATCAGCGGGTTGCTTATGAATTTTTTTGCCTAAAAATACTGAATTTTGCGAAATTGGATAATTTTTGGGTTTGGTTCATTTTTTTTGAAAAAGCTATTTAAAAATGAAGATAACATTTTAACATTACAGATATATCCAGTTCCTGTAACATTTGATAGTATATTTATTTTCAGTGTAAAAGATACTCATTTGTCTACTGTGGACCGTGAATTATTGAAAATTAAATTTCTAAGTTATTGAATTGTTATAACTGCACCACATATTTGGGGTTATGATTTTGTTACTGAAGATTAGAATTATAATTTAAAACGAAACGGAAACACGATAGTTAAATCAAAATAAATCCCAAATATTTTAGAAATTAATGACATTTTATTCAACACTGAGAAATATATTGATTTTTTAATAGAGAAGAACATATTGGCTAATATATGACTGGTAAACTAAAAATCCATATCTGTGGGCCTGATGATAGCCTTATATTTTTTCTCATATATAAAATTTCTAAACGTAATTATCATAACCATTAAACTATTTTGATTATTCAATTATGAAAAATTTATTGCAAAAAGACCAGAATATGCTGACAGACATGGTAAGGTAATATTGCTCCATGACAACGCTCGGCCTGATTTTGCAAAAAACTGTTGCTGAGACGATAAAACAGCTGAAATAGGATGTCTTACCCCACCCATCATACTCTCCAGACATTGGTCCATCAGATTACTTCTTGTTCCGTTCGATATCACACTTTCTTTAAGAGCAGAGTTTGAAAAATTATGAGGTACAAATTTGACTGAACGAGTCTGTTTGCACCAAATCAAAAAAAGTTTCATGACGGTATTCATAATCTTCCAAAACTTTGTTGTTATGAATGATGGGAATTATTATACATAAACATTTTTAATGTAATTGGTTTGACTTTTTATATATCGACTTTTTAAAAAGAGGTCAAAACGCCAAAATCAAGTGTGTAGACCTAATAGATTGGGGAAATATAAAGTTATAATAAATTATTTAATTTTAAAACATTTTTTTAATTTGATTATTTCTGAAGATTAAAATATTAATTTAAAAAAAGTGGGAAATGTGACAGGTAAATCAAAATAGATCCCGTGTTTCCTATTGTAATATGTATTGTAATATTTTTAAAAAATACTAAAATAATAAATAGAGACATATTTGAAAATGTCTATATTTATTAGTACGGTAAAAAAAATATCTTAAAAAAGCAAAACAATTTAATTTTGTTTTCATAATTTTTAAAAAATTGTTGTGAGTTGTTACTTAATTTTCTACTTAGAATTCTAAAAATTTCCTTTTATCTTTTACAAATAGAGACAGAGATTTAAGGAAATATTTAATAAAATTTTACTAGAATTGAAAAAATTGTAAGCAAACTTGAACATATTTTTTAAACTTTACATTACAGAATTTCATAATAGTTTTTTTTTATAAATATAATTAATTATTAAATATTTATGAATAATATTTTAATTTGAAATACGTTGATGTTTATTTTTTGAAATATTTTATTTTTATAAAAAAATAAATAATAAAAAAAATAATTATTGAAAATAACTCATGACTGATTTTAAATGGTTCATCAGAAAACTCTAAAGATTATAACAAAACAATTAAAAACAATAGTGATTAAAGAATTAGAAAAAAATTATAAAACCGATCATGAAAGGATAATTATTGATTATTATTTCCATTTATTTTGATTAAAAGTATTACTGTGAGAACAGAGCAAATATAAAAGGAATTAGATAGGAAAATGTTATCCCCAATATGATACAAAGTAGTAAAAATGAACTGATTTTATTACAGTACTCAACGAAGAGAAAGAGCATTGATACATTCGATATCACCATAAATTATTTTTTACAAATTATAATAAATTATTTTTAATAATAATTTATATTATTTAATTATTATATTTATATTTACCATAAAGAATATATCCAAAATTAAATAAAATTTTGTTTAAATAAAGTCTTTTGCAGATATTGATTTGGACACCAAGTTAAAGAAAAGTATAAAGAAAAATTGAAAAAAAATGAATATTTTACAGACTTTACATAATAGAAGAAATGAATAACTTCTTTTAAGGAGACTTGCAGCTTCAGGATTATATCAAAAAGAATAAATTATTCTTTGGACAAAATATTCATTGAAACATTTCAACATTTATGGGTTGTTTTTATATTGAAATTATATTTATATTGAAATAAAATAAGCCATTAATTTTTAAGCTCCCATTTATTCATTATATGAACGTAATTTTATATCCGTCAAAATTATACAAACAAATCAATTATAAAAAAATAAAAAATTGAAAGATGATTTCAGATCACAACCACAATTTCTAACTTTTACTGAGTTTCGTTTTCCCTGAACATCAATTTCTCTATAATTCAATAAAACAGATATTAAAATATTTCAATATTATTTTTATGGAATAATAAAATTTTAAATTGTAAATTCCTCATCACTTTTGTCATTAAAACAAAATTGTAACGATTTTAATAGAAATAACAAGTTTAAATGGTTTATTTAGAATTATGTGGGTCATGATTTATCAGTAATATATTTCAATCTTTCCATTTTTTTAATTTATTACAATTTTATTATAATATAAATATTTTCATCCCAAAAATTCCACTGAACAAACAATATTGTAAAAAAAACATTAAAATTTCATTTCAATTTGGAATAATTAATAATTGAAGCATATCCCTTAGTAATTGTAATTTTGCGTTTTTTTAATGATATTTATAATAATGTAATTATTTTTTCTTCTGAAATGAAAATTATTAACATGAAAAACTTTATTCATCTCAAAAGAGAGTTTTAGAAAATTTGTTTATCCATACATCCTTCTTTTCTTATCGTGTTGATATTAAAATAGTTGCCTTCTTTAAAAGACAAATTTATTATTAAAGATTTTAGAAGACAAGAAAGTGTTACATTCAAAATATGATCTATGAAAAGCAAAATATTTATGCAAATGCGGAATAAGGTTTTTTGTAGATGTCTAGTCACCTGAAATCGATAAACATATGAAAGGCATTCTGAACAGCACTGTTGTAGAAGATTTTCTCTTGTTTTATGGGAAAGATATTAAAGATAATAGTGTAATTATTTTCCATCGCAGGTCACAATAATATGAAGAAATATCTCATTGCTCCAGAACAAAAGTGAGAAACGTAATTCATACAAATGATATTTCTGAAAATCGTTCAGTTCACGTAGCACTCATTTATCGAGCTTCGATGTTTAGAATTGTTGAGTGAATGACTCCAAACGTTTTCGCAAGCTTAGGAGTCATTGTCTGTTGATCTGTAATTTATCATGGTCAGCGGTCGAGGGGCGTCTACAACCTACATCACTTTCAGGAGTCTCAATATATACTCTAGAATGTTTTGAACCAGTTTTGCACGTTGTTCACTTTTGCTGGACTTATTTCAATTTTTTCATTAAATTTACTTGTGATCTCTCAAGCATTATTGTCAAAATTGATGGTGCAACAGGTTGTACTTGGAATTTTTTTAACTTGATTTTTATAAATAATACAACTTCGAAATTAGATAAAATAGTAAAGTAAAACCTAAGAAAATTAAAATTTTTTTTGCCCTTTTAATAAAAATTAATACGTTCAAACAAATTTTTTTTAAAAAATTGTTGTCAAGTTTGAATGTATAAAAATGCAATTATTTCCTTATCAGCCTAATAATTATCAAAATAAAGTTATTTTGCAATTATTATGTGGATCTGTGACCCAAATACAAGTCAAAAGAAAATAAATTTTCATACTTTCAATTAAGTCAAATATTTTATTTTATAAAATCACACTGAAATTCTTATGTGGCCAAATTATTTGTTACAAATAGGAAATTGATAAATTCTTCATTAATCAATGAAATAAAATATTCACTTTTAATTAATTAAATTTAAATTATTAAAAATTATTTTAAAATAATTTAAGTTTATTGTTTATTTTATGCAGTATGCAAAATTTTATCATTAAAGACTGATATAAGTGGCTTAATATATTTTCTATTAATAATTATATAAATTTTGATACTAATTATTAAGTTTTAAAATTACTATTTTAAGTTCAATATTTAAAAATATTAAAGCGTTTATGATCTGTCTTAAATAAACATAATTCATAAAATAATTAATTAAAAGGTTATATTTAACAATAAGTTTTTATAAAATTCTAAAAATTTCAATTGATGAAAAAATTAAAATTTTGTTTTTTTCATGAAAAATATTTTATTTCGTTATTTATTAGTTTTGCCAAATATATGTAAGCTAAATAAGAGATTCAATTGATATACTCTACATAATGTAAAACCATGATTGGAATGTGAATTTCACCTTCTTCCTAAACACTTGTTTCAATTACCAAAATGAGGAAATTAAGAAAAATTCAATATATTAAAACAATCAAATACAACCAATCATAACCATGCGTAAAAATTATTATTTTGTCAATTATTATATATAATTTCTTAATTATGATACTTCATATTGTTAAGTAGTTGTAAACTTTGACAAATATTTTATATTTAACTCTTAAATAATTATATAATGACTGACGTACTTTTTGCTTTAGATATAATAATTGTTTATTTATTTATATTTGAAACAATAAATGACTTTCAAAGAGATAAGGTTCGTAATGTGAGGAAATGTCATAAATAGAAAGATAAACAAAAGAAACACAAAACTTAATGGTAACATTTTCTTATACAATTATTATGCATATCATTTCTTTGAAAAATACCTTGTCAGTATGATTCCAGTCTTAAACGCAGTTTAAAACTGCTCCTAATTTGATAGTTACAAATTCGTCTAAACTTAACGCAATCATCTCCCAATTTCGTGTTTATCAAGGAAAAATTTCACCTGAACGAAAAATCGATATATTCGAAAATCATTTTTGTAAAACAGAATTTAGATTAAAATAGTTAACTTAAACAAATGATTATTTAATTTCAATTTTGTTGTAATAATTTCTTGTTTAATTTTAAAATTATTTCTGCATAACAGACTCACATCTTACACAGGAGCATATTTCAAAATATCAAAGAGAATTTTTCGAGCCTCTCTAAACATATCTAAATAATATTTGGTTTCAAATTTCCATTGTTGATTAATTTTTACAAAATAAGCAAGAGGAAAAATATTTTTATCTTCTTTATTTAAAATATATATTAAGAAAATAACTTTGGGAAAAAGAAAAATCGAAATTTACTTTTGATATATATATTATATATAAATTTTCATTTTTGTTTATTTCACTTATATTTTTATTATTAATACTATAATTTTAATAATTATTATTATTAATTATTATTATTGTTGTTATTATTATTATTATTATTATTGTTATTATTATTACCATTATGACTATAATTAGCATTCTTGATGACCATCATCTGAAAATTATTAACTGTTTATCTGTAATTTTGGTTTGCAAAAATATTGTTATTATGCTGATTGACAAAATAATTAAATAATTAATAAAAACTTGGTGATAATAATAAGAAAGTTATTATAGTATGAAAGTTTAAATTTTGAATAAATTCTTTTTTTCAAATTTCAATTTTTTTATAAATTTACCCGTTTGCATTGAATCTTCATTAAGTTCTTGGAAATTATTTTATTACCAAGATCCATTTGTTAACACTGTTATCTAATAGGATGAAAAACGAAATAAAACAAGAATTTTTTATTAATTCCCATAGTAAATTCCATTCTTTCCATACATTCTCTTAAAATTGTTTCTACCAACCTAAGACCTTTCCTGTCACATAATTTTAATTATCTTTAATTACTTTTCTGAGAAATGTTTTCCATCATAAATATATTTAGGTTTCTTCATGGATTACAGCATATCTAATCTTTACAGTTGAGAAAATGTACAAAATTTAAATAAACAATCAAATCCAAATGAAAGGCATGGACTGGAATCTATGTAATGACTATCTATTGTTTACTTTTATCAATGATTGCTTGGAATTCTCCATCAGATATGTCGATGAAAACATTGGCCAGATGTACATGAACAAGTTCATCTTTGTTTATAACGAAAATGACAGAATCTATCAAATTATCCATCCTAGGGCAACGTATTGAACTGTTAGAGACATAAGCTACACTCAACCCCTCAAGCATTAAAAACATGAATGTATAATTAAATAACTGTCAATGATAATAAATTATCCCAGTAACAAATGCAATTTAAGATTTTGATTCACTAACTTAGATTTTGTTCTATTTTCTGAAAGCGAATTAATTCAATTAATGAATAAATTAATTCGATTAATAACGTTTACACCTTACCCTTATGAATGAATAATAAAGAAGATATTTACACAATTAATTAATAAACATATTTGTTATTTTCCAGGTGTAATTCACAAGTTGGAAAACATCTTTTTTTTCAACAAAAATTTTGGAAATTTTCAATAAACAATTTGCCAAAAAAATCCAAAAATCGAATTTCCAATTTAGTGCCATCTTATTAAGATGTAAAATTTCCACCTCGTCTTTTAGTTACTGTTACGTTATCAACTTTTTCTGAATTCATAGTCAAGATTTTGTAACATTTTTATTCGATGAGCATAATTGAATAGTTGAATAAGTGTTGTGTTTTTATTATTTAATCAGATGGATTTTAAAAATCTTTATTAATATTAATTTAATTAATCTTAATCTTGTGAACAATATAAATGTATTTTTCGAATATACACCATTTATTAAATGAATACAAAATTTATTCAAATATATATTTTCATGAAACATGTTTCGAACTTTTATTTATTTATTAAGGATATATTTTTGATATTTGGTGAAGAAAATGATATCGATCCCTTTCTCACATTTATGAACAATTTGCATCAGAATATCAAATTCACGATTGAAAAAGAAAAAGATCAGAA
>JBBMKC010270001.1:0-19689 GCA_037834085.1 Bipalium vagum | reverse complement strand
TCCAAACGAATTTCTTCCCTGGTCTTGCCCTTCATAAATAAAAACCTAATCACGCTTCGATATTGAACTTTTTCTAATGACATTTTCGAATTTTTGCCACTAAAAATAAACAAAGCATAAATTATTTAAACACGGATTATTTTATTGATGTATACATATATTTGTATTAATATACATAATTAAAGACTTTTCTTTTACACCATGAGTCTCACTACTTATTGGGCGCACCACGTAGTGCCCACTTTTCATCACAAGTAAAGATCATATTTCAAAAAAGTTCTTCCATGTGTCGTTGAAAAAGATTTGAGCATATACTGAATCCAGCCATTTTGTTTGCAGGAATAAGTCGGTGAGAAAGCCATTACTTTGAATAGTTTAACTTGTGAAGCTGTTTGTCTACTGTTGACTTATTACATTTTAGATACTTTGTAATTTCAACAAAAATCTGGTTGGCTCCATTCTCGACAAGCTCAACTAAAGTCTCTTCCTCAAATAAAATTGTTGGTCTTCTTCCTGAGGTATCTTCGAGGATCTCATTTTCTTTACTGAACCTCTTGAACCATCACTAGGCATTTCGAGCCCAGATTGCACCCTTGCTAAACCCTTTATAAATTTGCTTTACTGATTCAAGCCTACTTTGAAATCGTAAAGTAAACACTTTCTAATTATGATATTAGTCCGTAGCATAATTTTCACTAAAAATTAATAAGAAATAAATATATCATTAAAGTTTCTATTTAAATCAATGAACAGCATTAATCCCATCCAAATCTAAGTAGTTTGTTCCAAGTGTATGTATGAGGTTTAGCATTGTCCTACTGAAAAACAATGTATTATCGATTTGACATTTTCTTCGACTATCTGGTGCGATTTTGTTAATTTCAAGCAGTATGCATCCGAAGTGATCGTTGTGACAGGTGGCAGCGGCTCACAATACATGATACCTCTGATATCTCGTCAAACTGAAATTATTACTTTTGGGGGTTCAATTCTGCCTTTGATGCTGCTTTGGGTGGATCGTCTTTATGCCTCCATTATCTCTTGTACACCACATTGTTATAAACAATTCATTTTTCATAACTTGTAATCATGTGTCATAAATTTGTTGGACTTGTTGAAGTTTCAGCAGTGAATCGTAGATTGAAATGCGTGTTGTAAATAAAAATGTTTTTAAATTTGAAACTGAAAATAATCTTTTTCTAACTATAAAAAACAATTTAATTTTATTCTTAAAAATCGAAAGTTTTTATCTGCGAACCTAATACAGTTTAGGCTAAATACTCAGGTTTTATATTTTAAATCACTTGATATTTAAGATTAGAGACAAAAAAAATTATTAATCACTTTTATAATTTTTCTTTAAAAATTCATTGATAAATGAAGGAAGACTTATTAATTATGACTTAATATTATGACTTAGGTGAACAATACATAAAAATATTATTTTTAAATACTTTTGGTGCTTTTATGGACGTTTAATGGAATCTGAATAAAAATTGACTGACAAGAAAAGTGGAATCCATTATTGTGTTTATTGTGCAAAGTTTTAAATATTGTCATTTATTCCTTGAAGAAAACAAAATAATTAAAGAGGTCAGGTGAGACAGTTCAGTCCACATCTTTAAGGAGCTGTGGGGAACATTAATGATAAAATGATGGGCAGTTTATAAATATGTTTACACTTCTTTTTCTCAGCCAAATACTTATCAGTTATGCTTCTCTCTATTGCTGTAAACATTGAAGAAAAAACACTTTCAAATAACATTTATTCTTTCTCTAAGATATAAAATTAATAAGACTAATGCTGATTGTTATATTTTATTATCAATATTTCCAGATAAAATATTTAGTATAATCAAAATTGTTTTAATATTAAAATAATAATAAAAATAATAATTATAATAATAATAATAATAATAATAATAATAATAATAATAAACAATTAATGAACAAAGAAACCAATATAATATATATAATGATAAAAAATCATTCAGAATTAATCTAATCGATCTCTAATTGATATTATATTAATTTATTAATTATTTTCAACGAAATTTATATATTTCATAATTTAATATAATCGATTTTTGATCACTGACTTTAAAATATAAATATTAATATAATCCCATTATACTTGTAGAATAATATATTAAAATATTCTAAATATTAATATTTTTTCCCTTTTTTCTGACAAGTTTTGAAGACTTAATTTTACTGCCCATTGCTTGAATGGTTATTTTATGGACTAATTTGAGATTTCTTTTGAGGAATTTCACTGAGATATCAAATTATATTTATTTTATCTTTATAATAAATATTAAAAATTATTTCAAATATATGTATATATATATATATATATATATATATAATCAAAATTTATCATATCATACAAATCCTAAAGATTTTTCAAACAAAATTTTCATTTATTTAAAGAAAAATAATAAATAATATTTAATTTCATTATATTTCCCTATTTGTTTGACTGATACGATTTTGTCATACAGTCATAAAATTCATTAAGAGGGCAGATAACAAATTATTTTATTTACGTACCAAAATATCAAATTATCAAAGGAAAATCCCACAGAGATAATAAACAAAATTACACTGTTTCCCCTTGAAAACATATTTGATTAATAAGCATAATTAGATCCCATTTGCTTCGCATGAATTCATTGACCCAGAATATTGAAAACTCTTTCTTTGCAATGTACTACTTGTATTTTCTTATTTAATAATAATTAATTATCATTTTTTATTTTTCTAATTAAAATAATTACATTATTTAATAATCCTCAATAATGGTTTTATTATTCTTGTTTAACTCTAATTATAAGGATTTTTGCTATTTCTGTTGAAAAATATATATTGTATATATTATTTAATATTATTTAACACATACACATTTTTCATCAATATTTTTTCTTTCACAAAAGAACATTAAAAATTATTTAAGGATTATTTTAAAATTAATAAATCAAAATTTTTTTTTAATAAAAATTGTCAAAAATTCTGAATTTTTAAGCGCGTTTAAAATATTTTTTATATTTACAAATATTATATAATTTATTAAAAAATTAAGATCAATCATTAGAATTGATTTAAAAATATATTTTTTCATAAATAAAGTAATATTAGATAATTTTATTGATCAATCACTATTAAATTAATTATATAAATATAATGATAATATAAAATTAATTAATAATAAATTAATAAAAAAATTATATGAAATATATTATATTTTCAGAAGATTATAAACAATATTGCTATACTTCATAAAAGAATACCATTAGTATTTTGACACAATGAAATGATGTAGAAATGTAAATAATGTTTATTAATAAGTATGCGGTTGGTTAAAAGAAAAATATTACATATACACGTTGGGGATGAAAGAGAGGCTGGTGAAAAATAAAAAAAATGCGTAAAGAAAAAAAAGCAGATGGAGCAAGTAAAACTGTTACATAAAAATGTATTTTTTATTTTGTTTTTATTAAGATATTTTTTGAAAGAGTCATATTGAAAAGAAACTGGAAACATCAATTGTTGGTTTATGGAATAATCTTGCGTTCGTTTCACTCATATTGTAAGTAAAAAATAATTGCATTTTTGGTTTGGTTTGTTTTTGTCAAGTATCAGATCTCACAAAATTTCCCACCTGCCTACGTATTACTTGAATAACCCATTCAAGTTTATACCGAAAATATATTTAACTAATAATTTAGGCTGTGAGTATTAAAACATTTTAGAATTTTAAAAGTTTTATTAAGTGCCCAATATTTAAAAAGGATGTTGATATTAAATACTATTATTAGGATCTATTAATAGCACAACTGACACATCTGGTACGTTATAAATTAATCAATGAAATTATGAAACACCACCATACTACTAGTTGTTGTTTAGTCTTTATAGAAATGTCAGATGAAAAACTGCAATTTGAGTTTTGCTACGCCATAACTGGAAGAAATGTTTGTCTACTAGGGAAGGTGTTATAGAAAATTTCTGTGTTGAAAGTGAAAGCAGAGTAATGAAGTCTACTGCTGCTGAATGGTTTCAGGTTTTCAACAGAGGTGATGTCAGCCTCCACGGTAAACCTAGATCAGGAAGGCCAACTGTAGTAAACAAGAAAGAGCTTTGTGATATTTTAGAAGAACTATTTCACTCAAGCACAAATGATTTGGCATCAGTTCTTTTGACAAAGCAAATAATCCATAATCACTTGAAATAGCATGGTTACTTTCTCAAAAATCCTCGGCTTGATCCTTATGATTTGACTGATGCACAATTTGGCTATAGTCCCGATATAACTCCTTTAGATTATGGCTTGTTCCGCTCAAGTTGAAGAAGCTTGTAATTAGACCAGATTACTTGTAGAACGATGGCACTGGGTTATTGAGGTTGATGGAGTTTACTTTCATGAATAAATTAATGTGTAATTAAAATGTATTTTGTAAATAGTTTCTTGAATTTTTTAAACATTTTCTGCCAAGAAACTTTTTGGATGACCTAGTATATTAATTTATTGATTTTATAAATTTGTTTAACTATTATTATTTGTTATCAAATCAATAAAATCTTTAAACAATGTCTGAATTTGTTGAAATCGCTGACAAAATCCACAACTTTTTTCTTTCGTGAATACAACCTGAACTCATCATTTAGTGTTTATTCCAACAAACCCAATCTAAGCTCAATTATTTACCTGTCATTCATACCTTCAACGACCACTTTAAATAAAAATAAGATAATATTGTTAATTAATTATATTACTTCCAAATAATTTTTTAATTAGGACCACCGTTATTATTAATAATCTCCATTGATCTTGTTAACTTAAAAAAAAATTATCAATTAATTGGTAATTATAATTTAATAAAATTAATAAATTTATTTTTCCTTTATAATTAATTAATGAAAAAATTAACATAAATTATTAAAAATTTTTATTTCAATTTTATTATTTTAAAATCTTGTTAATAATTTTGCACCGACACCTATAATTAAAATATTGCCGAATAATTTTCTTTAAAAGTTTTCCATGGATTTAAACAAATCAGTTAAAATTAAAAAGGATTTTAATTATAATAATTAACAAAAATTATGATTTTCTTACTCGTTGGCGCCTTCCAAAAGAGAAATTTGACCTTCGACCAATTCTGAGCGTCTTTGATAAATATTTTGAGAATGCTGCTGGTCCTTTTGAACGGAAAAAAAATAAATAAAAAAATTTGGTTTATGGAAATTTATTCAAACAAACAAGAGACCTTTGTTTAATTTAATTTTTGGTAGTTGGTTTTAAACGATCTAATTTATTATTACGGTCAAAATAATTATCAACATTTTTCAAGTAGAAATCAATTTTCATCGTTCAGTTTTAGCATTTTAAATAATATTGGACTTTTATTTAAATTTTAATATTTTAAATATAATAAATAATTATTAATTAAGAAATTAAAAATTAAATAATTTATGTAACACAGGAAATAAATTGGAATAAAAATGACGATTATTATTATTATTATTATTATTATTATTATTATTATTATTATTATTATTTAGTAATATTTATTTTTTATTTTTATTATTCAATTTAATTTTAAGAAAAATTACACACAGAATAGAAATACATTGCATATCAGTGAAATATTAATAGGAATTTTATAAAACGGTACAGTTTGGTCATGAATTGAATACGATACATACCTTCTTATGTCTTATGAGAAAATGATATTAATTATCATTGAGTACACCATACTATGGCAACAAAGTTCTTGAGGACTACTTTTAAGGTTTTCATTCCATGTATTCCTACAGTTTTTATAGTTCATATTTTTCCGTGGGCGTAGTTATTAATAAGTATAATAATAATAATAACGATAGTCACAAGAGTTTAATGAAAATAACTTTTGTTTCGGCATTAAAAGGTATTCAGAAGAGAGAAATTTAATGAATTACTGTCACTTAGAGGAGTATACATAAACTCCAAAACCTAAGTCATACGAACTAAACTTAAACCTTTGAAAACAAAAAAGGAGGCCTCTAAAAGTTTTTATTAACTAACATCAAAATGTAAGCATTTGCTCCCATTGTTGAGGAAAGCTAAGTAAATAATATATAATAATATTTATTTTTTTCATTTACTTAACAAATTTCTTCCATTGAGTTAGATTCCCTTACATTCTCCTGGCAAAGAAGCTCAGTAAGAAAATATACTAATATTTGGACTTTTAATATTTAATGAAAACCTGTCTGTTTTTATTAGAAAAAAGATACTTCCCTTATTAACTTTTTTATATTTTGATATAATATTTGAAAAAATAATAATAATATAATTCATAAGGATTACTAATATATATTTGTTTTTTTTTTAATATTTTTTATTAATATATTATAATATTCAATGTAATATAATAGATATAATAGTGTTGTAAATTAATAAAGAAAATTAAAGATCAATCAAAAAAAATTCAATTAAAAAAAAATTAGTGAAAAATTATTAATTATTAAATTTGATTGAGACATTTAATGAATTTTTCGAAAAGTAGATAAAACAATTAAAAGGATAATTGAGAATGAAACTCCCGAGTACTCAAAATAATTAAAATCAATTAATTGCTGTAAAATAATAATTTAATTATCGAACTAAAAGTCAAATGTTCAATAAATTTATGTGATTTAAAAGTAATAAAATTAATTTATTTTTCAATTAATCAAATTTTGTCTCTATTTGAATTAGTGTTTAGAATTCTTTTTTTGTACAAATTCCAAAACCAAAAAATCAAGAAAAGATTAGAAAAAATATCACTGAGTTTCTTTGGGAATTTCACAAAAATTGGGGAAATTCTTATTGAAATTTTATAAAACTGAATAAATTTTTGAAAAGAAAATAATAATAATAATAAACCGTGAGACGGGCAAGGATGTTAAACATTTGGCTTTCAATACGTTCTGGCTTCAGAATTGCCTTGAAACGGATATTTATTAATCTGATTTTAACAATTTTAATTCATTAATTAATTTGTTACAATTAATAAAATAGCCAGATTGGAAAATATTTAATCACAAAAAAATATTTTGTTGGAAAGATTGATTCAAACAATTATTTTTTGGTGAGATTAATTAAATAATTGTCAATAATAATAAGAAAATATAATTTATATAATAAATTATAGCTTTATCTGATGAACAGAACATAATAATTAACACATATTAGCAGTAACAAATGAAATTAAAATGTAGAGAAAAATATTTTGTTTATTAGGAGGTGCATTAATTCTGGTTTACAATTGAAATAATCAATAACGTTAGTTATATTTGTAAAAAAGTCAAAATAACAATTCATTTTACATATATCAATATTTAATGTAATTTTCTACAGGTTGTAAAATACGCTTTGTTTAAATAAATCTAAAATGCGCAATAAATGAAAAGATCAAAATTACATTTCAAGCACATATTGATGATATTATTCGATGTGATGAAATCATTATCGGAAGCACATCAAACGCTTGAGGAAATATATGCTAATGAGGTTTCACCGTTATCAAACTGCAAACTCTGGTTTACATGATTTAAATCAGTCGACATCGATTTGAATGATAAAAAAGACAAAGTCGGCCGAAAGAGTTTGAAGATAGTGAATAGCTCCAACAGATTTTCATTTATTCAGGTCAATGACACTTTCTCTGGAAGATGTACAATTCAACTCGTACGAAAATGTTCAAAATTAGTTGTCCCCATGAATTCATTCTTAAGAAAATTCAAATTTTCTTCCGAAAATAGAAATTGAATAATTAATTTTTACAGAAAAATTGTATTTTCTTTTAGAGATTTTTAAATTTTACTTCGTGCAAATTTAATATTGAAATATTTTACCATAAAACAATGAATAACAATTAATGAATTCTATTACTAAAACCGATGTTCCATTATTTTAATAAGATATATTAGATATCCTAAAATCAGAAAAATGTAGCCTGGACAAACACATCCATCAACATGGTTCTGTTAAAAATTTAGAAAGACCTAGAAAACCAATTTTACTACATCCTCAAAATATGCTATCTATGTACAAGACAATATTCTGAAAGACTCATTTATCTACTCGAAGACGTCGAAATATAATAGATTTAAGTGCATACTAAGAGAGTTATATATATATATATACCCATAAAAAATGATACTGCGTAAAATCTGAAAAGATAATCGGCCCTCTCTTTTTTGAGGATGACAAAGGAAACGCAGCTGTAACCGAAGGCTAGCTATATCGAAAAATAAAAATTTTTGTGTGCTCAGAAATAGATGATGTTTTAAACATGATTACAACAAGATGAAGCAACTGTTCACATTACCAGAGAAACAAAAAAGAAATATTAAAAGAAGTTCTTTAGAAAGTGAAATTTCAGGAAAGTCAAATTTTCAATGGCCTCCACATTTGTCTGACCTAATAGATGTTTTCCTTTGAGTCTATCTGAAACAAGGTGAATGTTCAGAAGCCAAAAACTGCCTGCAGCTAAAGGACAGCATTCACACAGATTTCCAGGAACTGCATTAAAACATTCTACCAGCTGCCATGGAAAATGTTTTAAAGTAACTTCCATTGGCAAAATGAAAAATGAGAATTATTTATGCGATATAATTTTTTAAAAATACGTGGTTGGTTCAGTAATACCTCTGACTAACTAAGAAAAACACACAATACAAAAAACTAAAACAACTTTTATTGAACTACATGAAGTCCTAGTTCGAAAACATATTTAATTATTTTTCTATATAACTACCATTGGCAGCAAGCCGCTTATTCCATAGAATAAGCAAATCTTTAAATGCATCAGCATATAAATGTCTAGGAAGCTCTGCAAATCACTGTTCAACAAATTGCTTGAGTGCATCTGATGTCTCAAAATGATGGCCACGTAATGCTTTCTTCAGGTGCTTGAACAAAAATAAATCACTCGGAGCAAAATCCGGGCAGTAAGTTGGATATTGAAGAAGTGCAAAACCAATCTTTTCTGTTGAATACCGTGAAACATTGCTTGCGTGGACAGGAGCATTATCAACAAGAAGCGAAAGTGGAGCATTTCTTGAATTCCGTTTCTTTGAACGGCATTCCTCAACCAATTTGGCATATTATTGACCATTTATTGTTTGTCCATTAGGCAAGAAGTCTAGATGAATGACTCCATTTTTGTCCCAAAACACTGAGAGCATCAGTTTTTTTCGATGTGAGGTGCCACTTCTCATCTTCAGAAGAGGTTTCTCTTCTAAATGTCTCAATTCAAATGATTCCCGTTTGGTTTATGGTAAGTATAAAGAGGTGTCTCGTCCTCAGTAACAATATTATTAATAAATGCATCATCGTATTGATTCAACAGTTGCAAATTTGACAATGTGCAGTTGAGGCGCATTTCCTTCATGTCAGGAGACAGAAACTTTGGAACAAATAGTGAGCATAATTTGCGATAGCCTTATTTCTCAATGTTGTTGTGACAACAACCAACACTTGTTTTAAGTAATTCAGCAATTTCATCCATCTTAATTCGTTTTTCAGCTCGAATAATCCCCTCACATTGCGTAATTTTCTGATTGCCATATGCAATTGCCATATCACGAAATATTACATCAGATGACTTCTTTAAAAGCACATATAATTTTATCACACCTCTGCATTCCGCCTCATTCATTTGACAAAAAATAAAATGTGAGTTAGTTTATGAATTAAACGTCGGTCAATCAGATTATTTAATTTGTGTATGTAAACAAACATACGTGTAGGTGTTCAATCCAATTAGCTTGATTGGATTATCATGTTTTTCCTAGACAGTCCGGGGCATTATTGAACGAACCACGTAATTTGAAATAAATTTCATTTTATTTACTGAAAATATTAGAAACTAAAAAGGAGTTTATTAACAAAATTTTGATAACATTTTTAAATAGGAAAGTCACTCATGAGTCATCTGGTAGAAAGATGAATATTTTGGAATAAAATTAAATTACAATTAATAAAATCGATTAACTCAATTACAAAAGTTAACTTCATTTCAATAAAACAACTAAAGTTTAATAAATAATATTTCTTGATTTTTCATCATTTTTATATTAATATTCCAGTTTATTAATTAATAATATTCAGATTATTTTAGGCCTTCAATTCATGGAGAATACCAATTAAAATTTTTCATTCATTTATTTCAAACAAAAGCAAGACATATAACAAGGAATATCTTTTGTGTCGGTGAAATAATAATATATCACAAAACCAAGTATTATTATTATCTTATTATTTATTTTTTCTATTTTAGAGTTGTAATAAATAACAGTATTGTAGAGAACAATGGAAATGGTGTTTCTTTGAATTGGTATGATACATTTTAGTTGTTAATAAAAATTTATTGTCAATTATTTATTTTAGATTGGGAGGCCAATACGTCTAAATAAGTATAATATATAAAAGAATGACTTCTACTATTACTGTACCAATTTCTCATAAAACTTCATTTCAAAATATAATTAACATTTCTTTAGTACTCATATTTTTTCTACTTTTTAAATATAACTGGAAACATTATAATTAAAAAAAATTGAAAGTGTCATTTGGTTTTTTAGAACCTATTATTATCATTATTTTTATTTTAAATAAGATAAAGATTATTATTATTATTATTATTATTATTATTATTATTATTATTATTATTATTATTATTATTATTATTATTGGGTTGATGCATAATTGACACAATAATTGATTTAGGTAGCTTTCATCGACATCAAATCTTCTTCCAAAACGCGGCTCATTACCTAATTCTAAATTGTGATTTATAAATCAGGAAAGCCACTTTTGCAAGGTTCTTTTAGCAATAGCTGCTTTTCCATAAACTGAGCATTTAATTTTAGAGATCTCTGTTGATTTTGCTCCTTATTTATAATCAAACAATAATGTATGTCATAAAAAAAATTTTTTAGTCTATTTTCACGAACTGAAAATAAAATTTTTTTAAAATAATATCCGGGTAAAATTACTTACTCACGAACCTAATATTCAACGAGACTAAATATCTACCCAGCTTGTTATATGAATAACCGAACTTTATTGATACACAGTAAAATACACATTATATTGTCCATGATAGATTATAATTATTCAAACTAGGTTCAGTGGGATTCCATACAACATATGGCACAGTCAGCCAGTGTGTGTATAAATTTTTCATAGTTATTTAAATTAATTTTCTTGAGCAATCGTGTTAAAGCTGCTTGAATATCATCATAAAATACACTTTTCACTACCAATTTCAGTTTTTGGAATCGAAGATAGTCGCATGGTGATAGATCCGGCGAATAAAGTAGATGTCCAACTATACAAAAAAATTTTTTTGATGAAAAATTCTAACTTTTATGGTCTTATGAGGCTGGCTATTATTGTGCAATAAAAACAACTGGTTTTCTTCTTGATATCTCGGTCTAACCCGAACAATTCTTGACTCCAAATATGTTAAAAATTTAAATAATATTCCCCATTAACTTTTAGTATATGATTTAAATCAAGAGCTCGGTTACTTATATAACATACCGTGTATGTTTTACAATTTTATTATTATTATTATTATTATTAGTAGTAGTAGTATTAGTATTATTATTAATAAAACGACAGGACTTATACATAAACTAAATAGTAACCGCAATCTTCAAAAATATATAAATTAAAATATTATGAGAAATTTTTTAATTTAGACTTTTAACTTTTAAGATTTGAAAGCATATTATTACCATCTCTGGAATAGTTTTCATATCTTTGGTATTTGTTTGATAGTAATTGAAGTTGGAGTCGAGATAGATTCCTGATATGTTGTTTATCATAGATTGGGGGCCACTCGGACATGGAACATCGTAATTGTTCTTCGTGGACATTTGCATGAAATCCAAGTTTCCAAAATCCCCCATTCCGTCGATATAAGAATTGGAAAAACCTGAGCCAAAATGTTCTTGATTTAATGTCGAATGACAAGGTGTCATCATATGGCCTAAATTATTATCTGATAAAAGGATTAGTAAATTAAATAAAATGGAGAAAAGTAAAATAGAAGTGAGCTATTACCAAAATAAAACAACGCTCATTGACATTTTTCACAAAATTATGTCTACAAAATTTTATTATTAATAATTTTATATAATTAGAAAATATAGGGTGTTTTTTTAGACTCAATAAAAATTTTTTTGCGATTAGAAACAAGGAAAACAATTTTTACAGAAAATTATATTTTATTTCAAAAAGAATGTATTGCCATTAATGAATATGCCATTTTTTATTGAAAATTATATCGCTCATATGGCCACCTTGGCTGTTCTTAACAAACGCCAATAGTGTAGTTTCAGTTTTTGCACACTTTTCCAGCATTTCTGGTCTTATTTCCTTTATGACTTGAGAAAAGCTTGCTTCCAGTTTGTCAATAGATTTTGTTTGGTCAGTATACACCAACGACTTCAAATATTCCCACAAGAAATAATCAAGAGGAGTCAAATCACAAGTTCTAGGAGGAAAATTGGCAGATCCATGTCTGGAAATAAATTTATCACTAAATTGGGTTCACAAAATGTTTATTGTTTCAGTGGCAGTATGGTACATGGCACCATCCTGTTGAAAACATATCTCGTTTGGTTCAAGGTTATCAATTTTTTCAAATAAATAATTATAATCTTTGATCATTGTTCTATAACGATATCCATTGATCATAACTCGATTCTCCGTCCGATTCTTAAAGAAAAGCCTCATGGATAACCGAAATGTTAATACTGTTTGATTGGTACAAATATAACTTATAAACATATGATAACGTGTTCAATTCATATCAAATTATTGGTTGTACAAATTAATTTTTGAATTTCTTTAGGAAAAAAAAACTTATTTCTAAGAAATGGTAAATTTTATTTTAATCAAAATAATTTCTATTGCTGGATTTGATTTTTGACCATCTTGATGGCAAATTGTAGAATCCACCACAAGCAAATTGTTCGTCTATTGATACCTTCCGTTCTTTGAACTAATTTTTATTATTTCGACGTTTTCGAAGAGCCTTTTATATTGATCGAATGTGACAGAATTGAATGATATACGAATATGTGAGGCAATAAACTATAACATTCTATAGAAGACAGATTTTATTGAAATTAAATTTTGTAAATTATATTTATTATTATTTATTTTATATACTGCTAAAATATGTAATTATCAAGTCCATTATCAATCATAAAAATAAACATAAAATATATATTTCTTCACATTTAATCGACATTTAGAAAAAACAATAATGATATACAGAAGTAAAAATAAATAATTAAGCAATTTAGCTGTTATTGTAGTAGTTGGAACATTAAATTACAGAGAGTATACTAAATTATTATTATTATTTTTATTATTATCATATTATATATTATATATTAAAGAATTACCTTTTGCATAAACTGGGCGATGGACAATTGTGAAAGAATGATTTTTCGAGGTTTTGATGATACAGAATATAATAAATGCAAATATAAGTGCCAGAACCACAGCGCATGAGCTGCCGATGATAAAAATCATTGGCGTTTCAGCTGAAATATACAAGCAAATTAATAAAATAGAGGAAATAAAAAAATATATATATAATACAGGTTGCGTAAATAGTCTGTTCACCCCCTATAAAAAAATACAACTTTTAATTGAAAAGAATATTTTAAACAAAGAAATTTATTAAATACACAAGTTTTAATATTAAAGAGGATATCGATTTGAATTTTTGACAATCTCTAATCTTTTGGGCATCGAGAACACAATTTTCTGACATAGATTACGAGAAAGTTTGTACTATTTACTTTGGACCTCATTCCATTATTCTTGAGCAAATTTGTGTTTCATTAGTCTTAGTTGCCGTTTAAGGATACCCCAGATATTTTCTATGGGATTCAGATCATGAGAATTACCTGACCAAGGTAAGATATCAATATTTTTATTTTTAAGGAAAGCATGGGTACTGTTGGTTGACCTTATGAGGTGGAGGGAAATTATGTATAACGAATGCTGCTTTTTTTCCAACTATGTCTATGTCATGAAGTATCTCTTTTTGATATCTCTCGGTATTCATATTTTTATCGATTATTTTCAGAAGTCCAACTCCATTTCTGCTGAAATAGCCCCAGACATGTATGGATGGACCATGTCCCATAAATGGTTGGTTAAAGGAAGAGTTGCACTTTTCCAATGCGTTCTTCGAATTTATTTGATGACGAAGATGATTGAAAGAAGCATGCGTCGCTGAATACCACATTTCCAAGTTATTGTATCCCAAGAACTGTAAGTCTTGACACAGGAAAGTCTTCTGAGACGTTGATGCATTTTCAAATACGGCTTCTTAATTGCTGCAAAACTTCGAAAAGCGTACTTTTTTAGAATTTTCAGGACGGTACTGACAGATACATTTTTTATAGAACTTTTATTGTACATAGGATCTATATTATGAACAGCTAATAAGGGATTGGCTTTGCAACTGCGTCTTTTAACTCGTGAAGCTTGTGGTGAAACAATAGGTGGTCTGCCATATCTCATCTTATCTCGCACTGATCCTTTTTTCAGATATTTCTTTCTAACATATTGTATGCCGCATTTTGTCAGTTTTGCTGTATTTTTCAAGTAATTCACGAGCTATTTCTGTCCGAGATTTTCCATTATTCTGTAATATAACGATTACATTTCTTTGAAATTCTGTTAAATTTTCATAGATTATATTGCTCTAAAACCATGTAATTACACATTGTTTTACACATATCATTTAGAAATATATTACAATAACTTACATCATTTAAATAAAACTACTCTACAAATTTTAATTTTTTTGTATCGGATTACGAATATGAAGTCCTTTTTCCTGTAGGACATTTGGTTTAGTCAAAAATACATTTTAAAGAATAATAGGAAAAAAACTTAATTTAAACAAAAATTTATTTTATTTACAATGAAAAGTTTTCCTATGAGCTTTTCTACTACGAATAGTTGTGGCATTCTTACGCTTCAGGAGCTAGAAGTAATCTGTCATCTTGATGACTTTCCTTCTGGCCTGATACCTTTTCTCCATAATAGGCTCCAAGATTGCTAAGAAAATAACCCAGGTGTGAGTTTTAAAAATGCATTTTTATACTCATTCGGCATCCCAGGAATTGAGAATTTTGAATCATATTCCTGACTAAATTATCCTAATCACCCAACTTTCGGTTTTCTAAAAAATTATGAACTAACAGACAAATTAATTCCAAGCAGTTAGTTCTATCGGATTCAAATTGGAAGAAAAGTTTGTATCTTTAATCATTTTCTGAATTGCAGAAATTATAAAAATGCCCTCTTTCAACTTTGCATCCCTTATTTGTGGAAATCTGTTGGATAGGTATTCATAAGTGGTACCATTTTAATTTATGTCCTTTATACAAGTCTTTATCATTCTTAACTTGATATGTATTGAGGTAACAAAAAATTTTTTGTTTCTACCAATGGTATTGCTTTGACATTATGTTTTACAACTATTTTTAACTACATCGAAATATAAATTAAAATTTGTATTTTTATAGGGGTAAGCAGACTTTTTACGCGTACTGTAATACATTAATAATCGAATTGATAAACAATAAAATTTAAGGATTTATTTATAATACACCGATTATTCTCTTTCATTATAAAACTTATTAAATTATTTATTAATTGAAAATTATTATTATTATTAATTATTGATAAAATTTAATAATTTATTTAATAATTGAAAAATGAGAAATAAAATAAATAAATAAAATATTTTTCAGACTTGCTAATTTGATTTTTAATCTTTAAAAAAACTACATAAAAAACTCATTAAATTAAATATTTAACATTTGGAGGTTTGATGTACATTTTAAACAAAAAAACAATGAAAAAATTATGACTGGAAAAAAACAGTTCGATTTATAAAGTATTTTGTGAAAATATCTTGTTTCCATATCGACGACAGATGATAAAAATGATAAATAATAAATCCCACGATTTATTACTTTGCCTCGCCTTCAAAGCTTAGAAATGGAAAATGAACGTTATCACAAACTGTCGACAAAAACATTCTGCATATTCCCATTATTTGTGGCTTATTTAATTTGAAATTTTCTAGAAAATCGCTCATTAATGAAGAAATCTTACCACAAAAGAGAATAATTAGCTTTCCTAAGGTTTGGAAAAATAAAATGAAATAGTTTATTTATTTATTTATTTATTTTCCAATGAGAAATTTTGCGAAAAAAAAGAAAATTGTATTCTAAAATGAATAAATTTAAACAAAAAAAATATTACCAAAAGAATCGTTTACCAATTTTAAATGTTTCAATTAATTAAAAAATACATTATTTTTCTCCGATATTTTGTTTTAACTTTCTGGAAGCTAAGTAATTTAAAACAATTTTTTTAAAGTAACATTTAATAAATTATTAAACGAAAATAGTTTTTTTCATTATTGATTATTTATACAAACGTTTAACAAATATCTCATTATAATGTAAAATTGAAAATAATATTAAAAATTTTCCGAGAATATTTTATATTTCAATGATTTTCATTAAAATTTTATTTTTGTCGTTTGAAATAAGTAATTAAAATAACAAAGAGAATCAATTTGTTTCAGAAATTCTATGATTTATAATCCTTTTATTATGATATTTTGAAAAAAAGTGTGAGTAAATCAGTATTAAAACAACGAAAATATTTCAGCTTCAGGATCTTTTGATAATTTGAAAATAATTAACTGAATATTAACTTAAACAAAAGAAACTATTTCATATTAATTTATGAAATTGATAGACGAAGCAACTCATTTCTTTGACAATAATCTGCAACTGTAGAGGAACTATGAAGATAAAATAAAATGAGCTTGTTATTCTGATGATAAAGAAATTAGGCTTTATATTGGATTTTTAGATAAAAATCGATCGAATATAACAATAGTAAAATAATGATAATAATAATAAAAATAATAATAATAATTATTATTATTAATTATTATCATTATTTTACTATTGTTATATTCATATTATATGTTATATTATTATTTTGTTGTAAGAGAATGACTTATAGTCAATATTTTAGTGTTATCGGCCTTTTTTGATTAATTTATCATTTTTGTTGGATAGTTTATTAAATGAAAATAATAAATTTAATTTTAACAAATGAAAAATTTAGAAAATAATTGAATTTCTCCTTTATTTCTTTTATATTATAAATTAATTATTTCTTAATAAAAGATACAAGAAACATTTTTTAAAATTGATAATTTTAAATAGTTTTAAATAGTCTTATATTTACCTTTCGGTTTAATTAATTATCATTAAAATTATTGGTTAAAATTATACATTTTATCAAAATTAATCAGATAATTAATATATATCTAATCTATTTTTATAAAAATATAATATTAATAAGTATGTGGGTGTAAAGATATGTCTTCCAAAGAGGTTATTTCTTTGTCTACAGCACATTTAGCCAAGAAATAGAAACATTCATTGAGATGAAATAAATGTAAATCATTTGTGCAAATAATCTCACTTCCTTCTTTTTAGAATTGTAATATTATCTTTTGGTATAAAAGGAGATTGGTGATAATCCCCTTTTTGTAAAATGACTTCCATATTAAAAAGCAATCATCTTCAGTAAACCTTTTTCACAAAAATAATTATATTTTGATGTATACCTTTATTGATTGTACCCGTAATTCTTTTGATTTTTTAATATAAACCATACATCAAGAGGGACCAATTATTGCTTAGTGTAATCAACTAAAATAATAAGTGTATTAAAATGACAGTTACTGTATTATCTTAAGATGGGAAAGCACACGACCAATTAATATGAAAACAATTAATTAAAAAAAATTCATAGATTTAATAATAATTAAAAATATATAAATGAAAAATTCATCAATTTATGTTACACATTGACCGTTGGTCTACTTGGTCGATCGGTATTCATTTTCCGATTTCATACTCTTTGAATTGTTATGAGCGAGTTAAATTTATATATCAATTCAAAGATTTTGACACACTCCTTAAGGCAAAGGATGTCACTATCCGACAATCGATGCATAATCTGATATCAAAATAATGATATTACAATTTTAAGTATTACATGAAAACTCACACGTCACCATAGTTCAGCTGAAAAAACTAAATATTCAAAGATTTATTACTTTACTTTAACCTTGTAAAAATACTTAAGTGATATTGTGTATTAATGAGCAATAAAAATAATATTTTAATTATAAAATATATTTTATTCTAAAAAAATGAAAATCTCACTTATTTACAATTAATAAAACTATTACCTACGACTTATTAAGATTATTATATAGCATTGGAGATTTATCAGGTAACCAATGAAGGTATTGTGTGTTTGTATGACTACTAAAAATAAAAAAAACTGATAAATGCACCTAAATTAAATTTTAGTTTTTAAAATAATCACCATTACAATCAAAAACACTTCTAACGAAAAACAAGTTTATGAATATCAGACTTACAAAATTTATAATCTTTTGAGACAAAATATTTACTAACTTCAAGTTCAAATCTTCTATTTTAAAATTTTTGTTTCGAAAATTACTTTCCACGGCGAAAAAAGATAATAGTTTGCAGGCGAAATGTCAGGAGAATATGTTGGATGTATCATAATTTCTTTATATAATGCTTCATTTTTTCTCTCGAATAAGTTTTGCCTTATGCGGTCTTGCATTATTTCTTAACAATATCCCTTTATTTTTATCAATTAGATCTGATTTTATTTTGAAGCAGGAACTCCTTTACTTTACCAAGATTCTTTACGTACAAACAAGCATTTAGGGTTTCACTCTTCTTGAGAAACTTCTCTTGAATGTGTGTGGCATGTTTGGTAACTTAAATTAAATATTTTAGGTAACTATTGGCATCGCAGTTTGAAATGTTCCTCAATAATTTTTTTTACCTCTTCATCGTTGATGTCTGATGGGATCCTATAGAGTGATTCATCTTCAGGGTAATCTTCACAGTTCAAAAAAGTTGCAAACCATTTTTGAGATCTCCCCTTTAAAGCATCCTCTTCAAAACTTAGAGATATAATACGATATGCCTCTGAAGCGTTAGACCCAATTTTGAATTCATAGACTAAACATGTTGTAATTACATTCTTATCAATAAAAATGTTGGATTTAAATGAAATGTATAAATTTTTATAGAAATTGATCAATTTTAAGAAAATCAATGAAAACGAAATATGAAATCTCATTATAAAGCCATACTTCTTTGTAAAAATAAACAGACACTTATTAATATATATACTAAATCTACATATGGAAAAAAAGTCCACAATCTTTCTTGGTTACCTGATAAAATGATTAACTAAAAAGAATTTATAATACTCACATTAACCTTGTCGAAAGATATATTTGATAATATAATTATAAATATAATTATATACATAATTATAAAGGGTGTCTCAAAAATCACGCAAGATTTGAATTAAATAAAAAACACCGTTTTTTTTCATTAAACTGTTAATTTTTTATTGAAATATAAAGTACATAGATTAGGGTTATGTATGAAATAACACTGATGGCGAATGGCCTCCACGACTTTGCTGGCACATGCGCACTCTTTTGTTAAAGTTTTCGATGA
>JBBMKC010269897.1:0-19700 GCA_037834085.1 Bipalium vagum | reverse complement strand
AATAATAATAATAATAATAATAATAATAATAATAATAATAATAATAATAATAATAATAATAATAATAACAAATATATAATAATAATATTATTATTGTTATTATTAATGTATATTAGGTGATATGTAATAATAATAAATCATGACTAGGAAATTAACGTTAGTTGATTTCTTTTTTACTCTGAGGAAACTTTGAGATGGAAATATTGATTTTTCAAATAATCACTAGAATGTTCAAATTTTTCAATGTATATTAACAAGGTCAAATTTTATCATGATAAAGTCAGATCACACCTGCGCAATGTGTCATTGCCAGTTCACAATAAATATCGAGCAATATACGTTGTAATAATAGTTAAGTTATGGATAACTTTTAAAAATCGTTTAATTAATACCTAAAACGTTATAATTAATGATCATTACCATAACATTCTAGTTATCTTCTCATTTATGTATTTTTATAAATCTTATCGAAAGCGCAATCTAAAAATTTATCGTCTATGATAATATTATATAGTTGTCTAAGGAAAAATTAAAGAATTGTAATTAAGTGCCATAAAAAATTATTCAATTTCTGAGAATCGAATTTTGCGAAATTCTCTGTGTAATATGCAAATTTCATTTATCGTTTGAAGCTTTAGTTTTTACTCATTTCTTAATTATAATTAAAAAAAAATCAAATAATATTTTTTATTTTGAAATTGTTTCTGAGTTCTTCTTTAATATCTCTAACGGTCAATATCATATAACATTACTATGGATTAGTTTTTCGTGATTTTATCATTTTATGGCTTTGTTTTACGATATCACATTTATGCAATATCAAAAAATTGTAAGATCTCTTTCTGCTTTACAGAAGCACAGTAAACATTTTTGATATTTCATTTCATTTAAATTTGTGACAGCTTTGAAATGCAATGCCAAGTTGATCAAAAACACCATTTATATCACTATTTTATTTTAATGAAAGTCAGAGAGTTGCAGAAGAAATCCAAGAAATTTGTAATGTTTTCATAAAATATATTTTGGTCTGGATTGCTGTAACATATTGTTACGAGAAATTATAAAATTCAGTAATACAATTTCGACAAAGACCAACTGATTACACTCGTGAAAGAGGACGGCCGTCAGACATGCAGAGATTTGTTTCAGAGGATGAACAGAAATCCAATAACAGTCTTCCGCCACCTAAAATAAAATTTCACAAACAAAATTTTAAATAAAGTCATTTAAAAATTGCAGCTCAATATCTTTTCGGATACTGAGAGACATGTGACCACAGGAAACGATTTCTTCATTGAATCCTCACTGGAGGTGAGAAATCGTGTTTGCATACAAACTTAAAGACCAGAAAGGAGTGGTTTGTTCGTCCTCACATAGTAATGCCCAGAATTAAACAAGATTTTCATCTCAATAAAATTATGACCCCTGTTTGATGGAATTGGCCTGTTTTTCATTACAAAAAACCAAAAAAATTATGGAACTGGAAAATCGAATTAAAGAGCTACAAACTGCATTATTATCCTTCCTACGAAGAATTGTTTTGATTCTAACTGCTGAAGGAAAGCATTTTGAGAACATGTTATAGGAAAACTAGTGTATTCGACTCACAGTAGAACCTGCTTAAGGGCACGGGTAAAGTGTCACTGAAAAAGCGCCTTTAAACGACCTGAGTTTTCAAAAGTAAAATAAAAATAGTAAAATAATCATACGTGTCAGTAAATGTTGTGTTTATAAGCCATATGTGCATATATCGAGAGTGCTTTTAAACGAACTCAACTGTATTAAATACATTATTTGTCATTAATAATATAGTATTACTGAGAAACATCAAAATTATTAATTTGACTTTTTTATATTCACTAATTTATTTTATATTCATTAAATGGTATTTGGTGTTAAAAGAAATGCACGACAGGTGATACACTAAATGCGCAAGACTGTAATGGGAATTGTTTCAACGAAATGAGAAAATAAAACAATCTTACTGAACCTAAACAAAAATCAATTACAAGTTTAATTATGCTCTTTTTTCAATTATATTATTTTCTAGATTCCGATAAATGTACATTTTTAATTTCTACAATTTGTTAATGTTTGTTATTGATTTAATTCTAATTCAACAACGTAAGAGAAAATTGGTTTTTTAATAATCAAAGATAAACGACAAGTGAAATGAACTATGCCAATTTTTATGGTTCGAATTCTGAAGGTTGAGAGACATTTGATTTTATTAATATAACTGATATTAAATAGAACAAGATCTGATTGGCTGGGTACAAGAATCTTGAATTGTATCTTTGATAGTTTTTTAAAATGTTTATTATCAAAAGTTTTCTCTTTATATATTTTGTTGTAAGCTGACAATAACCAAAAATAATAATCAATAAACTCATTTTTAGAATCCCTTTCATTTTTTAATTTTAAATATTTCTAGTCTCAAAGCCTTTTTCTCTTCTATCATTTGAAATTTCTCATATTGATAATTATATTGTCAAAATACTATGTATGTATGGTGAATGATAATATTGCTTCTCTGCTGCTTGGGTTTCAGAATTCTTTTCCAATATTGTCAAGTCGTCACAGTTTTAATATCACCATAGACTAAACTGAGTACATAAAATTTCCAATGAGTTGCCTGTACTCATTTTATTTTTTGAATTATCCATCATTTCAAATCATTGAGGGGACTGAAAATATTTCTAACATCAGATGCAGTTTTCCTTACCTGGAAATATATATGGATATTTTATTACAACTGCAAGTATCGTCGTAAAATTGAGATTTTATCGAAAACACATCCGAAAATTTATCTATATAATTTATGTACCAAATCTCTCTTTCATTTTAGAACTGATATTATGTAAATCAATAAAGAAATCAAATAAAGTGTTTCCTCAAACCATTCCATATTTTCAGCTTAACAAAAACATAATTCCTTTTCCGAGAACTTCTACAGACAGCTAACAGTTTTTTTCAGTAAATTTTCAGCACTTCTTATGTGTGTCACTATGTATATATTATGTAGTCGTCGCACAAAAACCCATTGATTATTTGCCGCTGGACCATATTTAGAAACTTTATCTCTTTCATAATCCTGACAGTTGAAAAAATCAGCATTATCTGTGACAGATTTTTAGTGGAACTTAAGATTTGAGTTCTTTATTCTTTAGCTTCTTGTAGGGTTTTAACTAATCAAATTATTGAAATTTCTAAATTTTCCATTGGTTCCACTGTATTTTTGCGACAAGACATATTTTATAAACATTTTTGTTGTTTACATTCTACAACGTAATGAGAATTCAGTAGGTTATAGTCGAATGGTTTCGAAAAGTTCTACTTTTGAGAAGTCACAAGTGTTTTATTAAATCTATATTTTCAAATTTTTTTCCATTTGATCAATATGGAAAAAACCTAATTGAGGTTGTTTTTTAGAATTCGTTTCTTGATCTTTTTCCGGCTTTAATCTTGACAGGCTTATTATTTTAAAGTAATCAGTATTTAAAGGTCAAAATCATAATTTAGAAATGACCATCTTTATCGAATTTTACGTTAAGTGACACTACTTGTTTATTAATGATTATGGAAAAATCAATAAGTAAAATAATAGTAGTAGGCAATATAAACGGAACTTCATTGATTTTACTTTTGATCTTCAAAAATTATTTTATTAATTTAAAATCTATCCGATTAGGTACCATTTTGACAATTTAATGATTTATATTTGTATTTTTACTAGACATATTAAGGAAAATTTCACTCTTATTAGTTTTTGTTATATAATTTTCGGCTTATTGCCTCAATAAAGAAGAAAAATGGAAATTTTTTAGAACCTACATTTCAAAAATATAAATTTTTAAAATGTGATTATTCTCAATATTATTTAATGGAAATCCTTCGGTTAAATTGCGTAAAATTGAAACCAGTTCTTTGAACGACAAAAAGACTAAGATTTATTTGAATAAGAGCTATATTTAATGTATGGATATACAGTTCCCAGCATGAACTGGCGAGTAAGACTTGAAAAAAAAAGTGTCAAATATGTTTGACATTTTAAAATATTTTACTCCGTCTAACTGAAGCAAAATATTTTCTGGTTATTTTACGCCGCAAAACTGAGCATTACCCATTTAATAATATAAAAAAATGTTAGAATTACGGTGACCCCCACGTTTTCGGAATTTGTATCACCTTAATAATATTGAATGTAAAACTGGTATCAATTTAAGTTGTATTCATTAAACTATTGTTCCCGATGCTTTCAGCAAGTCTTAATAGTTGGATTCTTGGGTTGTAAGAAATTGTGAAAATTTATTTAAGTATCATATATTAACAAATTTCTTCTCTGTCAAAATTGTTGAAATTAATCGAAAAGAGTGACAATCAGATGATATTTTCTGGAAGTGTGAGGATTTCAGTTTCTGACTGGTAATTTTTTCTTTAGTGCATATGGTCTAGCATTATCTTGTAGAATTACTCTTTTTCTATTGAGCAGTTGTGGATATAGAAATATTAGTGAAAATATATTAGTGAAAATTTTATTAAATCACTGCCAGTAGAGGTCTGCATTGCAAACTACACCACCAGGAATTACTTGAAATAAATTATACTTATCTATTTTCATCAAACTTATAGCAGGTTGTTCCCACAGCACCTCTTCTTAAGAATTGTTATATTGATTTGCCTTTGTCAATTCCTTACCATTTCATAGGACGAATATCGTCTGGTTTTCGGAAAAGTTGAATAAAAATCTATTCTTCTATTTACCTGGTCTTGTATTAATGTTGTCGTTTTGTTTCTTTTAAAGTACCAACTTCTACAGACAACCTTTTATTATCGTTGATAGATTAATTTCAACAAGCGTTCTCACGACCAAAGAATCAATCGAACATGTATCCATTCCAGAATTCTCAAGGGTATTTTCTCTTTGACTTCGCATCTATATCGGTAGCAGTATGACCCATCTGAAATAATATTTCTCAAGAGATTTTTCATCGCAAAATATCAATTGCCCAAAATAAAACAATTAAATTAAATCACTGCGCAGTATTTTAAATAATATTTTAAAACATGCAACTTTATTCTAAAGACCCACAAATACGTAAAATTCTGAAACTTTGTGAGTCACCAATAATAATAGCAATTAATATAACAGTTAATATATAGCGGGTTAAGATTTTTTGTTTTTTTTACACAAACCAATAAGATGTACGGGGATTATAAGGGTGCGGGTTACATGTGTGTGTGTGTGTGTACGGGTTCCTTGTGCAAAAATACGGTACACATTAAATAATAATATTATCATTACATAAAATATCAATAAAGAATTAAAATTGGTAAAATATACTAAATAATGTTCATAGTAATAATATGAAAATCTATCATTTTTGTCTGGTGAATGAAAAGTTGATTTGTAGAGATTGTTACATTTAGAAACTTTTATTTATGAAATAAAACAGTTGAAATTATTTTTTCATATTTTTATAAGATGATTATGACATTATCAATATTTTCTGATTTTAACTTTTAAATATATTTAAAAGTAAAATAAATTAATAATTAATAATATTTTTTCATTTCGTAAAGAGAAAAATCTTTGAAAAATAACTATTTTTCACAAATTACATTGTACATTACCATAAAAATCTAAAATCAATATTTTTCTCTTTAAATTCCGTGGACATTTCAAATATAATTTTTCAAGGGGTCTCAGTTTTTAGTTGATTTTACTTAAAATTTAATATTATCAATAAATCTTATTTTTTAATTTTCCTTCATCGATTAAAGCTATTCAACAATTTTAAAGGTTCAAGTTGTCTCCATTTTGAATTTTTCTAAAGGTCTTTGTTATTTGATATTATTTGCATTGACATTATCTGTAGAACGATCAAATATTTTTCATTCATTTGTATATAAACTTGAAAGAAATAAATTGTTATTGAGTTCTAAAAATGTTTAGTAACAGAATTTTTATTGTCTGGTATTATATAAAATTTCTTTTATGCAATGCGAGAATGATAAATCCATAATTTTGTAATAACAATAGTCTTTATTTATAAAATATTTATCAATATTAATCAAGTTTTTTAATTTATTGATCTTTGAGACCAATTAAACTTGTAAGATCTGATTCAGAAAAAAAATTACTTAGTGTATTACTGCTTTATATGTGCATATTTATACTGTGCTCAGTTATGATGAATTGTAAACGTAAATTAATAATTTAATTTAATATTTTTAAATGGGTTAATAATTGTTCACTAATGATAATTTGTTAATGACAGTAATGTTACTATACTTTTCATTTCATAATATATTATTCTTGGCTAATTATTAATTGTACAGAACAAATCTTTTAATCATTTCAAGTAGTTGTTAAAGGAAGGGAAAATATCAAATCAAGCTCAATTTCTTATCTCTTTTGAAAGTTTTGCTCTGTGAATAGATTAATTGTTTTTTAGTTTTGACAAACGTTCAAGACTATAGTAATTTCCCCTTTCGTTAATGAATGACTTAGTTTTTCATTCCATCCTAGTTTACACAGACAATAAAAAATATAATAATAATCATTCAAAATAATAAAAATATAAAAAATGAAATATTTATATTTATAATATTTATTAGTCAGCAATGATGTACAGCCTCAGACGTCCATAATTATTTACAGAAAACCACAAATGACTTATTCTCTGATAACAGTCAATGTACATTATTTATGGAATGACAAGATTAAAATATTTTGATTTAGAAAAATTTTAATTAATTTTCGTATTTCTTATTAAAATTTGATATTAAAATAATGACTAAATTTGTTGTTTTAATATACGATGGAAATGTATAAATTCGCAATTAAATTTATTATTGTGGTGTTTTGCTAGTTTATCAATTAAATTTTATTAATTATTGAAATCGATATTTTAAATTTATATTACACTGGTTTAAATGTATTATTTTTTTAGATAAATATTAATTTATTGAAAATCTATATATATTGTATAATTTTATCAATAAAATATATCATTTTTATAACTTTAGTTAAGTATTGTTGTGTTTTTCCATTTATATTAATTAATTTATATTAATTATTGAAATCGATTATTAAAATTTATTTTATATAGATTTAAACGAAGGATTTCTTTTAGATAAATATTAATTTATTGAAAACCTATTATAATAATATACATAATATATTATTGTATAAATTTATCAATAAATTTATGATGTAAAATAATTTTATAACTCTAATATTTATTTATTTATTTATTTATTTATTTATTTATTTATTTATTTATTTATTTATTTATTATCCAATTCAATTTTTGAAAAATGTATTTTATATTGAGTTAAGTATTTTAGAAAAAAATAAATAAATTTATAATTTCGTTAATAAATAATATTTTAATAATTAACTTAATATTTTAAAGTTTAATCGGGCAGAAATATTTTTAATAATGTTTCATTTTTTTAAAAATGACAAATTCTCTGAAAAATTAAATGGTTTCAGATAGAGAAATAATTATCATTGATACAATGAAAAATCTTTGCAAAACATTTCAATCAATATGATAATAATATTCATTTTGAGAAAAATGATTATAGATAATTATAACTTTTTTCTTTGGTTATTTTATTTTATTTTCAGTTTCTATTACTATCCTGAATTATTGGAAGATCTTATCGATTTCAAGAACACTTTCTGTTATTATTTGATTGTCTTTTCTACCGGTAAGTTTTTTTTCATTTGCCTTAAAATTTTATTTGAATGCCTAATTGTATATTTTGTGAATTTTGGAATATACATTAATCTATAGTATGACATTTATCTGTTTTAGTTATTTTCCACCAGGTTTAGTATGAAATTAATTTGTCATCAGTGAGATAAAAATCATTGGCCCTTAGAAATTATTCTTATAGCACAAAAGCATTTATGGAAATCACCAGTCTTTCAATTTTCCACGAATCTTCAATGTTTTCTGTATTGATTATTTTAATAGAGAAAAAATCTTCAGAATTGCTTGTTTTAATATCGAATTTTATTGATATCAAAATTTGTGCTTTTCTTTCACAGTTTTTCTTGTTTTTCAACGGTTATCATTACTGCAGATATTGGAGGCGTTATCTAGCGAATTAGTACTTAAGCTGCTTATAATTGAATTTCGTTATCTTTTCACAGTCATTAGAGGCGGTCGGTGTTGCAATAGTGGAAAATATTTCAACAAATCACTTCTCATTTGAAAAATGTTTTTGTCAACAAATCAATAATGATTTTCATTTAGTGAAGTAAAATCATCTCAAAACCAAGAATGATAATAATAGTGACACTAAAACATTGTTTTAAACGTACTCTGGTGTGGTCGTTAATATTATGCCTTGCTTTGACAGCAGCCAGAAGTATGGTAAGCAATTTCAATGATTGTCTAGCCAACTTGAGAGTGAAATTAAAATTATATCTCTGTTTTTATTGCAGCATTTTGGTCACATTTTTCTTTACTTTAAAATCAATTCCTAACAGACTTGCTGTCTAAGTTTCTATGAAAACTGTGGATAATTTTGGAAACTAAATTTTTTGTTCTCTTAAATAATTTTTCATAATTCATCATCTTTCTCATTGAATAAATGAGTTTGACACTGACATTGATTTTTTTACAACTGCACAATGACATTATTTTTAAAGATTTTTGAAAAATCTGATTTTACAGTGGGTTTGAATATCTTATTGGTCCGATAATGTATTATATATATAATGATAAGTTTACTAATAGATTTTAAAGATTACTACTACAAGGAGATTTTCAAGTTAAAAAACCACACTGTTTTCACCTATATTTTGACATTGTAAATGTTAATTCTGACATAGTAAAGTTCTATTTTGACAAAACAAAAATCTATAATAATATCATAATAAACAAATCAAAAGACAAAAGGAATAAGTAAAATATTAAGAATAAAAATATAAATAATAAAAAGACGGACTGGTTCTTTGTTTTGTTTTCAATGCATTTCAAAAAAAATGATATTTTTATACCTTTCATTGATTTTCAGGTTGAGTTTGTTTTAATATCAATATTCATTGATAGGTAAAATGATTTTTGATCTTTCTGTAAATGAGATAGATTATCTTAGGTCAATCGAAACATTTTATCTGAAAGTAGTTTTTGTATAATTTTAATAATGAATCATGTTTTGATTTTCGTTAATAATATTATTATCTTTTTATAAAATAATTAATTATATAAATTTTAGAATATGTAAGTAAAATATAAAGAGTAGCATGAAGCCAAGAATATAATTAAAATGATTGTCTATATATATATGAAAATTGTCCACAAATTAAATACCTTTTATACTTTTTGATAAATAAAATGTGTATTTACTTATAGGAATATATAAAGCCAAAATCACTCTACAAATAAAAAAACATTTTTTAAGTGCTTAAGCTCTTTTAAATATTTTTTGAATAACCACCAGTGTACAAATTATGATTGAAATTTGTAAACAGATTAGCACCGCTTTTCTGGGCTACTTCCTTTGAAATCTTTATCCAAGCATTCTTAAATTTGCGAATTGTGTCACATTCCTTGTTCAATTCTTTGTACCTTCTCTTGCACAATGCCCAGAAACGTTCTATTGGTCTTTGGTTAGGTACAGCTGGTGCATTTCTCTCTTTGGTTATAAAATCAATTTTATGTTCAAGATAATTGCACACAATTTTAGCATAATGCCAGGTAGCAATATCTGGCCAGAAGATTAAGTCGTGATCTTGTTTCAATTTGTTTATAAATGGAACTAAATGCTTCTTGACACATTCTTCGAGATAAACTTGCTTGTTAATCGTTCCAGACGTGATATAAGGTTCTGAAATTTGACCATCCTGCGAAATCGCCTGCCATACCAAATATTTAGGATAGAGCTTAGATTTTCTCTGTTTTAAATTCATTATCAATCTCACAATCGCCGACTATGTTGTAATATTCATTACCTGGCACCTGGGATGGATCAACTGGACAGTATGTTTCATCATCCATAACGAAGAACTTATTACCGCCAGACGGAATCGACAGTTTGTACAGTTTTCTAAGTGGTCTTTCTGCCCGTTCCTATTGACCTTTCACATATTTTGGACCAGTAATCTTCTTCTTAGATTTGATTCTCAATTTCATCTTCACATTCGCTGCACTAGTTTTTGAAATTTTGAATTTAGTAGTTGTTGAACGCTCACTGATGTTTGGATTGCGCCGATAATGATTCTTGATCTTCTTCAGCTGTTTAGCAGTTAACACGGATGGTTGTGAACCTGATTTCTTGGAGTATCCAACTTTATCAGTATCAACATAACGTTTCAACACTTGCTGAATTGTTCGCCTTTTGCATCCTTCATCTACGAAGTGTCTAATCGTTATCTTTCGATCTCCGTTATTGGTCACAAAAAACTGAATAATTCTCTTGGCTTCATCTTCACACCTTTTTAAATTCATCTTGATAGCAATTTAAAAACTAAACTATTAAATCGTTAAATTGATATAGTTGACCTATAATATTCAAAAAAATGAAGAAAGAAATGTAATATATTTAACACAAGAGCTATTTAAACAATGCGCAATTAAACCTTGACCAGCCTTTATACTTCCGCAGTAACAGCTTTTGATGGTTTTAATAGTTCATAATAAATAGCTCCGTGCATGTACCACAAGATACATTAAAATACATTCATTAAATATATTCATTAAAATACAAAGAAGAGATTTGTGACCATGAATATTTCGTTTGGCTTTTGTGTACTTGGTTGTCTAGGATTTAATCATGATCTTTTACGGTTAGGATTTGAATAATATATCCACTTTCCGTCTCCGGTCACAATCCGATGTAAGAAAGGCCTTTGTTTGTGCCTTTTAAGAAGCGAAACACAAGTGGCCAGTCGGCTGGTAATGTTCTTCTAAGATAAATCAAGGTGAACTCATTTTTCTTCTTTATAAATCTTTCCCGAATGATGTAACCATCGAATTATGATGCTTTGGTTAACATGTAACTTTCTTTCTAATTTTATACTCGATTTTCAAAAGTGCTTACAAGTCATCCGAACTCATCTCATGTGGCAAATCAATGAGTTCTTTATCGTTCAAATAAAAGTCACGGCTTTCAAAGCGTTGAAACCATTGAAGAAATGAGCTATCGGCTACTGCTCAATCAACATATATATTTCAAATGATCCGTATTGCTTCGGCTGATGTTTTTTCTGATAAAACAAAAAAAATTCCAGTGGTCTATATGCATTTAACTACTTCGATTACAATTTCTGCAAATGAATTAGTAAGCTTAAATTATTTATCAAACTAATACTACAAATATAATCAATATTGACTTACTTAAACAAAATACAAATTTTTAGATGTTATATTATTACTATTATTATCACTTACATTTCATATATACATCAACAATGTCAACTTATGCATACCCCTAATATTATAATTTTTAAAAATATTTTTCAAAAATGAAAAAAAAATCATTTTTTTACAAAAATATATTATTCCAATTATTTTTTAAAAATATCTATGGGAGCAAAACACTGAAGACAACATAAGGCACTGTCACATCAGAATTATTGTTCTTCACTTCACGTTTTATAGGTACAGGTTTTGGTGCCTAAGTCACGTTTCACATATAAAATATGCATACATTTTTTTAGGAATTTTACAATAAAAAGACAGTCGCATATAATAATGCAATCTAAAAGAATAATTACTCTGCATCAACTAATATGTAATTTGCAATGCCATTTTTAACATAATACTAAAACAGAAGAAAATTATCCAGGAGCTGATTGTGGGACTAAGCTGTATAGACGGCTAATGGCATACTCAAAAATCCACTAAATCTTAGATGCACTTTGATATGCGAAAAATGGTGAGAGGATTTAGCAAAATGGATAGAAAAATTGACAGTCAAAAAGCAAAATTGTTTCCACAAAATTTATTCTCTTCATAAAGTAGAACATTTAATAAATAATGATTATTAAATATTAAAGACAAAAAAAATATTTTCATTAAAAATTTCTCAATTTAACAGTGCAAAATTTTGACAGTAAATTTTGATTTATTTCAATTATTTAATATTTATGAGAGACAATTTAAACAAATTTCAATATTTTCTAAACAAAATTGTTCAATATTAATAATTATAAAAAATCCGTTTGGGTGAAAGCAGAAATCAAAGACATACACAGATCAAAGAATCGTTAAGTATCAAGGGAAATATGGTATAAATACATTAAACTATATCTGGATAAAGAAAATAGCACTGGGAATTAACCAATGGCATATTTTCATGTTAATAATGAGAAATAATTAAAACAAACCAACAATTTCTCTCAACCCGTAATTATATATATATAAAGAAAACCCAGAAAAAAAATAATATAATTTCTTTTTCTTGAAAACTGTATTATTATTAATATCAATACTTAAAAGATTTTAATTTGAAAATCAATAATCCATTATTCAATTTTTATTTTTTTTTATTATTTCGATATACATATTTGCTGTATAATTAATATTATTAACTTTTTAAATGAATTTTATAAATTTAAACTGTGATTAATTTACAATTTTTTCAGTGTTTTATTGAGATAAATAAAAAAATAACTAATAATGATTTTTTAGAGACAAATCAATCCTAAATTTGATATTCTCTATACAACATGTCTAATAAATGAGTATCAGGTCTTAAAACAGTTTTATTTTATATAAAAATAAGATTTGTGAAATTGTATGTAAGTGGTTAGTTGTTTCAAAAAGTTAATATAATTAAATTTTTCATTCAAAAATTGTGAAAAATTCTCAGATTTATATAGAGAGTCTTATGACATCTGTACGAAGTACTGCTAAAACAATACATAACTGCAATAATATTCATATTAACTTAACTTAAAATTATAATAAATGAAAATAATTGATTAGTTAAAAAGTACTTTTTTATTTAATATTTAAAAAAATTAATCACTTCTCTTAATTATGATATTATATTATTTATTTATTTTAAAAATTATTATTTTTTAATATTTTTAAAAATTATTTTTAAAATTTATTTAAATTTTAATTTACGATTACGTTTAATTCATTACTTTAAGATTTTTTATTTTTTAGTTTTTAATTTTAATTTAATTTTAATTTTAAGTACAATAATATTAATATTTGCTTAATTTGAATTTATTATTTTTTTATTTATAATTTAATAATGTAGAATTCTAGGGATGTAAATGAAAAATCTCAAATGAGAAAAGATTACAAAACTGCATAAATGAAATATAAAATCAATGGAATATCCCTAATAATGTTTTATGTTTTGTAATACAAATACATAATATAATATAATAGCAATCTTCAAAATATATAATAAAATAAAAATACAATAAATCTCGAAAAGAAAACAAATGTTCGTGGTTTTAGTAAAAATAATAAACGAAACTCCATAATTATTTTAATTTTAGAGAAATACAAAGAAATAGGATAATTTATAACTTATTGAAAATCAATGCCTTCATGTGTTCGTGTTACGTATTTCTAGGACGAAGAATAAGCAGTCTACAGCTGTAATTATCTTATTTTTTCATACAAGTTTTTCTAATCACATTTCATTTTATTTTTAATAAATAATATTATAATAAATCCATAAAGACTGTAAAAGGAAGAAATATCTGCTGAAGAAATAAGTGGGTTTATTTTAGCACAAACAGAATGACCACATCTTAGTATGATTTTCCTTTAATGAATTTGACAAGAATTTCTGTCTATATTAGATTTTATAAAAATATTATATATATATATATATATATATATATGTAATCTTTATTATATTATATTAGAGAAAAACCATTGGTTTTTGTTGTGGAATTGTGACGACCACAACAGGAAACCGACTAGCGGACGAGGTCTCATAAGTGAAAATTAAAGGAAAGGGGAATTAAAGTAAGTATTAAGGGCATATGAGCCTTAAAGGATGGAATGTGAGATAACTTCAAATCTAGTCGGAGGATGTAGCTTAGCGGTCAGACCAGTTCATGCGCATGTGAAGAATCTCGGGTTCGAATTCCGGTATCTCCGAATAATTTTCAACTAACAAACAGTATATGAATTTTAGAGATGTTGATAATTTACTTGAAAATGTTTGAACAAGGTCACGTAATATTTACTATTTGGTTGAAAAAATCTATAATATATGAGAAGAGTCGGAAAACTGTAAACTGATTAAAAAAACCATATAAAAACCGCGCGACAACAATCCGAAGAGCAATTCATGAAGATCTCAGATACAAAAGTTATAGATTAAAATTACACCAGATGCTATCTGACAATATGAAGATCAAGAGACTGGAGAGGAGTTCTCTGCTTCTGGGCGGATACGCTTCTTTTCGGATGAAAAGATATTTTGTTTGGATGCCAAAGTCAACCGACAAAATGATAGATGGATTGTTAAAGATGTGCCTGTGATTGGTAGGACCAAGCACCCCTCCTCTGTACACGTCCTGATGTTAATACCCAATGTATATTTTAAAATAGTACTTAAATAATAAAGTCTCTGGTTAACCTTTTGACTGCAAAAATATAAATAATATTTTATTTATATCTTATTCTTTATAATCTTAATTTATCTGGTATTTTTGCCTCGCTATTTCTTCTATTAGAAAAATGAATTCTAAGAGGATTTTATATTTGATGATGCACATTATTTTTTTTGCTTTTTTCGAACTATTTCGGAATGGTTTTTGATTTGAAAAGATGACATAAATTGATTTCTGAACCTTAAATTAAATGATTATATTTCACTTACGGGGTTTTTTTTAAAATATACAATTAAACTAACTACAAACATGAGGTAAAATAATTAGACAAAATAAACCATCCAGGATTTATTGATTTTTTAAAATGTCTACGATTTTCACAAATAATTCGTTTCCTTGATGATTCTTAAAAATTCTTCTGAATAAGAACTCCACCAAATTAAATTCCAATTTATTTCCTCTAGAATAATTTTTTTTCAAAGGCGTCTCTTTAAAATACCTGCTAAACTTTCAGTAGTATGGGAATGGACATCAGAATTCCCTGGAAACAAAAAGTTAAACAAGTGGTTGATCGTGTTTTGGCTGTAACTGGGTGCCTCGTCAAAATACTTAATGCAAGCGATTCATTGATCCCTGTAAATCTTTAATGAACCTTATTGATCCTTAATCAAATACTTTGACTATTGAGTAAAGTCTTCAAGAAAAGACAACCTTCTTCACGTTTATTTAAAATTTCTAAAGATTAATTAATAAATTAAGATAAATCTTCGGATTTACAGACTGTAGTTTGACAAGTCTTTTTTGTATTATTTTATATTTTTTTGAAAACGAAATCTACTTAGATGAAATTAATGGAAAATAAGAAAAATATTATGAAGTGTATTATTATGATTCCGGGTTTTAAAAAAATGAGTTAAACTTAGTCATTCAATGAATAAATTTAATTGGTATCACATATTATTTATAAGATCACATATTAATAATTCAATAAAAACATAACTTTACTTAAATAGGTATTGTTTAATTAATACAAAAATTCACAAAGGCCAATTTTGTTCGAGAAATAATGTTGCATTACTTTTTGCAAAGAAAATCTTTTAAGAGACACGATGCTTCTGGGTAGAAGTTTACGAAAAATATGATCCTCCGCTACAACATGCAAAGAATGGTTTTTGCCATCCAGGAATAAAGATTACGAAATCATAGACAAAGACCATGGTAAACCACAAAAATGATTTAAAAAAGAAGAATTAACACAGTTACTACACGAAGACCCATACCAAACGCAAACCGAACTGTACATTGTGATAAATGTGAGCAAAGGTTGTATTTCCCAACATTTGAGAAGTTTGGAAATGATTAGAAAATTAGAAAAATGGGTTTCTTATAGATTGACGGAAAGAGATATTGAAAAGTGACTTAGAATTTGTGAAATCCATTTTCAGAGGTAAAAAAGAAAAAGTTTTTAAAAAAAGCCGGAATCATACTAATGATATTTGATCCAAACCTGAATTCATACAGTAAGCACTAACGAATGATTGAATTTCTGTACGCCATTTTGATTACTAAAAACTTCACACGTGAGTTAATGATATTTTGAATATTAAATTACATGGTTTATTTAAAGTGATTTAATAAAACAATTTTAATTTTTAAGGATAAACAATACACATTCATGTCATTTATTCATTTAAAGAAATGTCAATTTAATAAAATCGGCAATAACATATTTGGAAACCTAATATTTATACATTTAATCTATAACGATTGTGAAATATCTTTGAGTATTTTTGAAAACCAAGCAGAATTACCATAAGCAAAACGATTCCAGTGAAAATCAATACATCTTCTTCAGGACTGGAAGTTTGTCTGGAATAATGAAAGTTAAATTGAAAATGTATTTATGCGTACACATTATTTTAATAAATGCAAAAATATTCCCAGCATAATTTCACTCTTTTATAAACTTTGTTTTGTTTAACGGGAAAACAGTGAAACAGACCAGTTTGATTAAATCAATCCATAAATACTTAATTAATGAGTGATAATTTTTAATTTAAATAAACAATATACATTTCACTCTATCTGAGAGATACAGAGAAAACTAATTTCATCTTGGATTTATATTTCCGTTTGGTATCACAATCTTCATTCACTTGACAAAATGTTTTGGGGAACCTGTTTTTATCCATTTAAAATATTGAACGCACCTTGGACAAATTTGATAAAATATTAATATATTCAAGCGCTTGTAATTTTTTCCTTATGGACTTCAGTTTTTATTGTATCCATAATATTTTTTATTGTATCCTGCAATGTTTCAGCACCAGACCTATACTTTCAGCGAGATCCCTTGAGAACCAAAAAGTTATTTTTGATAAGGAACGGAATTATTTTAAGTTTGAATCAAGGTTTATCAAAATTTTGAAGGTTGAGTAAAAATTGATATTAGTCTTAGAAAGCTTGATTATTAGTGAAAAGTTTGAAGCTTGTAAATGCATAAGATAATAATAAATGTATTATAGGTATTAATCAATAATTTATAAATATGATTTTTTTTATATTTTCCTGAGAGATCTTGATGGTATAGGAATGGTGATAAGCGAAGTCCTTATAAAACAATAAATATCCACAGGTTTATAGAAAAATTTAATCTTGTTTTGAAATTTCAAAAGTATACTAATGTTTTATAAAGGATCCCACAATAAAGGAGATATTTGAAAATAAAGTATCTCGAAACTTACTAACACATGAATGAAGTGATTTTGTAATAATATTTAGATGAAATATAACATTTCTCCATCTTTACAATAGGATTTTTGGATCATGAAGAATAATTAATTTTTATTTTATTAATTTAAATTATTTAACTATTATGATCGTGGGATTAATTTGTCAAAAATTTAATTGGTTGATTTAAAAAACACCTTTGAAAAAAATGTATTAATTCTTAATAATAAAATAATATTTTAATTAATTTAAATTCCTATTATAAAATTCATAAAATTAGAAATAATAAAATAATAAAGTTTGATTTTTTAAAAAAAGTTATAAAAAAATGATTTTTTCCCATTTAAAGGATATAAATATCGAATTCTACTATATAAACACAATAATCAATCAAATAGAAAATTAACTAATTAATCACATTATGAATTTTGTATTTTAATTAAAATTTAATTAAATTTTAATTAAATAAAATATATTTTCAAATCAATTTCCTTAGAAAAAATTTATTATTTTAAATAATTTTTATAGCAATATCTTTTCATATTTTTATAATTTTGATTGGATCATTTACAAAATAATTATCTTTGCAAAATTACAGTTTATCCTAAAAAAATGAATTTCGTGTTTTATATAATAAAATCTACCAATAATTTATCTATTATAAGTTTTTATTTATTTTCAGGTTTTCATGATATATTTTTTACTAAAGAAATAGAAAGCTGATCATAAAGTTCTGGGAAGATTTGCCGAGATTGCACTGAATTCGTGTATATTGGAGGAGATAATCTTTATTAATTTCCGAATAGGGGTTCAATGAAAATCGGTTTGGCTCGCTTTCTTTTGTCAAACGCTTTCTGAAATTTTATTTCAAATAAAAACATATGTTATTATTCAATTATTAGTCTAGATTTTCTTTATTAGCTTGAACCGAAATAATAATATTCTGTGAAAATTCTGTGAATGAAAATATTTGAACCAATTTTTATTTTTCATCTAGCCCTAGGCCTTTTTCCGTTAAAATCTATTTCCTTCGTATATAGTTCACAAAATGACACGGTTAAAAGATTTAGAAGATATTTTTCAGTTTTTCTCATTTCTATTATATAGTTTAGGGGTTTGAAAATTGTTTCATTTTTCAAAAAATAACCAATTAATTTATTTTTAAAAATTTTATTATTAAATTTTAATAATACTATTACATAATTATAAGTGTACTTGTACATATAAGTGATATTTTTTAAGTGTATATATTTTTAATATAAATTTCAATATGAAAATCAATAATATTTATTATTATATTTTAATAATATATTAATAATATTTTTGAAAATTAAAAAATGGATTTAATTATTTTTCATTCGTTACGATTCGTTAGTAATATTTATATTATAAATTATTCAGTGCATTTTAGTAAATATTTATTTATATTTATATTTATTATATATAACCTTAAATCATTCCTGCATAATTTTCAAAAACGGGAATGATAAAATATAATGAACAAAAATTACCAAGGACACAATAAATTATAATTTTATCATTTTAGTAATAAAATATGAAAAAATTATTTATTTCTAAATTTTCTTGTTTCCTAAATTTTTGAACATTCGGTGTATGGGATAAATGAACAAAAATATAAAATAAATCAGGTTAATTTGACGTATCAAAAGATTCTATCTTAAATGTACTTTGAAAATCTTTTTCAATGTTCGTATCTGGAAAAACTCACTATAGAAATTTTTCCAGGCTCATACCTGATTAATATATACCTTTTTATACATATTATATTTATTTTCATAAATATTAATAAAAAATCTTTCAGAAAGAATTAAAAAATTATGTCCAAGATGACATTTCTATTAGAATTTGTTCAAGTTTTAATAAGAGTTAAATATGTGACTGTTCCCATACAATTTGTTTATTTATAGTTAAAAATGTGAAGAACTACACATTGGAATAATATAAATGCAAAGACAATACATATATAATCGTGGCAGAGGCTTTAATTATATTACTTTTTATTATTTATTTCAGTATGAAATTGTAACTGCATTTATTTCTCCATTCAGTAAAACACATTCAGAGAATTTAATCTTTATTGATTAAAAATTCTCAAGTTAATCATTCAAATCTCTGCAGTAATGATCTTGTCATAGAAACCAATGCTAATTTTTGGAATCCTTTGATGACTCATGCAAAATTGATGGAGAAAATTCTTCGAATTCCATACACGCCTTGCAGAATCAATTATTTTTCTTTCTTTTGTAGAATTATTATTTTAAGGATAATGTATTTCTGCATTATTCTCGTTAAAACATCTGCGAATGCCTATCATTTATATAATAATAATAAACATAATAATAATAATAATAATAATAATAATAATAATAATAATAATAATAATAATAATAATAAT
>JBBMKC010269789.1:0-19704 GCA_037834085.1 Bipalium vagum | reverse complement strand
AATATGGTTTTTAAAAATATTGAAAGTAATGGCAGGGACCAAACTTTGTCCAGATTTATAGGCGTCACATGTTATTGATCTTGCTTAACAAATTTTATCTTTATTTTGAATTATATTAATTTAATTCTTTGGAAAATTTTGTAATATTAATTTTTTAGAATTATTAAAACTATAATTAACATAATTTCTTTCTGTTCCAACGGGTATAATCAGAAATTCAAAAATTACTTCTTTAATATTTTTTTTGTTCTAATTGTAGAATTTTTCTAACTATTCAAATAATTTATTTACTACTTCACCTTTTCTACATAAAAGAAAACAATTATATTCTCAGGTAATAAAAGGATGTGAAGTGTTATTCGAACATTATACGTAAGTATAATTAAAATTTGTTATGGTTTCTAAAATATGATTTAAACAATTAGTAATATTTCTTTCTGTTGTATTATATGGAAAATTTTTCAATTGATAAACTGTTTTTAAGTGTTTTCAGTAATAATGAGAATTTAAATAAGTAATAATATTACCTACAAAATTTAAAAATCTTAGATTATAATCATCATAAAATAAAACATGAAAAGAACATTCTTCAAAAGATAAAACATTTTGATAGGTTGAAACTCATTGAGATGGATAATTGAATTTGCTGCTGTTCTTCAGCTCGACATTTTAAAAGAAGAACTAACTTTTTTGAATTTTTTAGTTTTCTATTTGTAAAGAAAAAGTTTGACTGTTCAGAAAAATAACAAAAGTAAGAGAAAAACAATTAAAATTTATTTATTTAAAAAATTAACTAATTTCTTTCAAAAAAATGCTTAATTTCAAATTTATTTAAAATAGGTAGGTTATTATATTTTGTTTCTAAATTTCTATGTACTTTTCATAGGCGGCAATTTTCATTAGATATTCTAAATCATTTTTGTATTGAAATAAATCTTCTTGATGAATGTTAGTATTTGTTGCATTTAAAAAAATTTCATAATATTTTTTTGTGAAAATTTATGATTTATTTTGAATGTTTTTTCTTCTGTTAAAAAATTTAAGTTTGCTCTTTCAGTTTTTCATTAGTAGTAATAAGGATATCAGCTAAATTTTCGCTAGACATATTTTAAGAGAAATTTTGAATTTTTATGAAATATTTTATTATTTATTATTTAGTAAAAATATTTGAGTTTCATTTTTATCACATTTATTTTACACCACTTATATTCCCAGAGTAAGAATGGATGATAAAGATTTGGGTTTGGTCTCTCTGTAATTCTATGTACGCTATGACTATAAGCAGTGTTTTGATGAAGATGGAATTGACTTGAAGATGAGTACGAAAACAACCATCAGTTTTACAGGGGACTTCACATTCCTACTTCAGATTGGAGTTACTGAATCTACTCATATTATCCATCTGTGGGATCATCGGGATCTTGAGTGTACAGGTTGGTTAAAAATTTTGACAGAATTTATGGCTATATGCTGAACATTTTTGTTGTTATGTCACAAATACTTTATTTTCTCGATCATTTCACATTTCGTAGTCACTTTTTATAGAACGACATGATCTTTCCAAGGTTATAGACAATATTGATTAAATGGGAAGAAAATGAACACTTTTGGAATGTACAACCATAAATTATGTCAAAAGCATGCAATAAAGAGTGCACCTTCTTAAAAATAAGGGAATGTTGACCAAATATTAATTTATTTTGTACAATAGATATGTATAGCATTTTTTCATGCTTTTAGTTTAATAAATCATTATTCTTGTATTTAATAATGAATTCTGTAAAAAAAAGATTTTAAATTGAATTTACGATTATAAAAACGATATTTTTTGTTTGAGTCTATTTCAATGGGCAAGTATATTTAATTGGATATATTTTATATTTCAGAAAATTTTTTAAAATTAAATTTAAATATTTTTAAATAAATTTTGAAAAAGGAAAAATTAAAATATTTTATCATTGAAAATTATTTTTGAAATACTTGATAAATTGCTTAATTAATGTTTGATTATTAAAAAAAACTTTTGTTTAATGCATTTTATTTTTCTTCTCATTTGTTTAAGTGATTCACTTTTGTTGAAAGTTCAATAATTGCTGGCTTACAAATAATTACTTTCATTTCCATTGAAATTATTATCTATGTCTAATACTATAATGCCAATTCGTTTCCAAGAGCATTTCCAGGTAAATATCATATAAACATGATTCTTATAATCAGTTGGAATATTAAATACGTTTTTATGCCTTTCTAATGATAAATTAATATGAAATTAGTTCCAAACATTTTCACATATTTTAATTTAGCTCTCATCGATCGGAATAAACTCAGCAAGTATCGGGTTTAGTACCTTAACAATGGAGTCTGACAAATTCATTTGTGTGAGAGAAAGAAGTGGTGATACCTCACAAGTTGTGATAATTGATATCAATGATCCTACTAATCCGATTCGAAGACCGATATCAGCCGATTCTGCTATTATGAATCCCATTAGTAAAGTTATTGCTTTAAAAGCTGGAAAAACATTACAGATCTTTAACATTGAGTTGAAAAGTAAAATGAAATCACATAATTTGACAGAGGATGTTACATTTTGGAAATGGATATCACTAAACACAATAGCTTTGGTTACTGAGAATGCCGTGTTTCATTGGTCTATGGAAGGGGAATCTAGTCCCGTTAAAATGTTTGATAGGCACTCGTCATTAAGTGGGTGTCAAATCATCAATTATCGTTGTGATCCAAGTATGAAATGGCTGATATTGATTGGAATATCAGCTCAACAAAGTAGGGTCGTTGGGGCTATGCAATTATATAGTGTGGATAGGTATGTATATATTTCAATGGGTACATTCGTTTTATTGCTAATTTTCAAAAGCTTTTTTTATAAATTCAATGTTTAACATCAATTTTAATATCTTATTTTGAAATATTAACATTACATTTAAAAGTCGTTTTGGATATGATATTGCTTGTGGAAATTTAGCGAAAATAAGGAACTTGTCTTTCCCCTTTTACTGTGTTTAAATTTCGTTTTAAACATTAATATAAAAAAAAATTCTCATTCAGAAAAGTCAGTCAACCAATTGAAGGACACGCTGCTGCATTTGCTCATGTAAAATTGGACGGTAACCAAAATCCGTCTACTTTGTTTTGCTTTGGTGTCAGAGGAGTTCAAGGTGGCAAACTACATATAATAGAAGTTGGACAAACTCCGGCCGGCAATCAAACGTTCACAAAAAAGGCCGTTGATGTTATGTTTCCGCCAGAAGCGGCAGCAGATTTCCCTGTTGCAATGCAAGTAATATTTGATTGCTTTTTTCCTGTATTTCGTTTTTTATATTTATGATTAGTTACTCATAAGTAAAAAGTAGATAAAATTTTTATTTGTTTATTTTAAATCTTTAACGATAATTTAGAAATTAAACACGAGATTTATTGATTGGAAAAAATCGATAATATAATTTTATTTATCGTTTCTAGTTTCCTGAAAAATGAAATTGTTTAAAAATTTTAGTGATTATTAAAATTAAAATCAATATACGATTCTTGGAACTGACGATTTTATTTGGACTAATTGACTTTTTAAACTTTAATATAGAATATGAATAGAATTGATTTTCTATATTTTCAAATTAAGATTAATAAAATTTCAATATAAATAAATCCAGTAAAGAAAACAACAGAAATGTGATAAAAATTATCTGTTGATATGAATTAAAAGTAAGTTAAGACATGGTCCATAGCGAGTAAAGTTATTTGATATCTTAAATAAAAATATTAATTTTAATAACTCTAAAATTTTGTGACAACATATTTTTATGCGTCATGTAAAGAACATAATTATATTTGATTTGGCCTTTATTAATTTATTAATCATGGGGAGAATTTTTTAACTGAGATTGATAGTAAAAACACGAAATTGAGAAATAAAAGAATAACTAAAATCAATAATTTTTATTATGTAATATAATTTGTATTATACGTGGACAAATAATCATTTCAGTAAAAATTAAAAATTTTTTAATTAAAATTCTAAATCGATAAAAAATTCAATATAAACATGAAAGTCACAGAGACATCCACATGTCATAGTAATTAATTCTTCGATTATGAACGTGTTATATTCTTCACAATTTCGTTTTGGATCCGTACACGTGTGCAATAAATAGTGAGGAAGAGTCATTTTCTTAATTGTTACATTAGTTCAGGAAATAAGTACTTATAGTCGAAGTATCATTTTATTTCTCAAATTATTATGATACACAACACCAGAGGTTTTGATGAAAAAGCAAAATCTGATTAATTGGGATTTGCTGACAGTGTGAAACTTGAAACAAATCAGCCTCAGATTTCTACGAAAATTCTTATTCTCGCCTTCTGGATTGATAAAAGATCAAAAAATGACATTATCGGTTTTCTTCAATGATTAAAATAGAATCAAGCTGACAATTGAGCAAAGATTTCTTTACAACGATGTTCCCTCATATTTCATCTATTAGAGAATTTTAATATTTCTCAATTAATTTTTTCGTTCAGACATCTAATAAATTCAACATGATATTTTTGATAACGAAATACGGATATATTCACATGTACGACATTGAAACCGGTACTTGCATTTATGTCAACCGCATTAGCAGTGAAACGATTTTTGTGACGGCCCCGTACGAGCCGACATCTGGAATTATTGGAGTAAATCGAAAGGGACAGGTTGGATTTGAGAATTTTGGATATCTGAGAGAGGTGATAAAAATGGTCTTTATTTTCAGGTTTTGTCAGTGTCTGTGGAAGAAGAGACAATCGTTTCATACATCACAAATACACTCAACATGCCAGACCTTGCACTGCGCATAGCAACCAGAAGTAATCTTCCTGGTGCTGAGGATTTGTTTGTTCACAAGTTCAACAATCTGTTCCAAAGTGCTCAGTATTCTGAAGCAGCCAAAGTTGCTGCTAGTGCTCCCAAAGGTATACTCAGAACTCCTCAAACCATACAAAGATTTCAACAGGTTCCCACTCAAAGTGGTCAGTCGCCACTTCTTCAATATTTCGGAATTCTACTCGATCAGGGTCAATTAAATAAATATGAAAGCCTTGAGCTTTGTCGACCTGTCTTGATGCAGGGCAAAAAGCAGCTCCTCGAAAAATGGCTGAAAGAAGACAAATTAGAATGCTCCGAAGAATTGGGAGATATTGTGAAACAAGTTATTATTATTGATGATAATTTATATTATATATATTTAAAAATAAATGTACAGAATGATCCAACATTAGCTCTATCGGTATATTTGCGGGCAAATGTCCCTCAAAAAGTCGTGCAATGCTTTGCAGAAACAGGACAATTCCAAAAAATAATTCTCTATTCCAAAAAGGTCGGTTTTATTCCAGATTACGTGTATTTGTTGAGGAATTTAATGCGAATAAATGCCGACCAAGGATTGCAATTCGCTCAAATGCTTGTTCAAGACGATGAGCCACTTGTCAACGATCTCGATCAAATTGTTGATGTTTTCATGGAACAAGGACTCGTACAACAGTGTACATCGTTTTTATTGGATGCATTGAAGAACAATCGGCCGTCTGAAGCTCATCTCCAAACGAGATTGTTGGAAATGAACTTGATGCACGCGCCACAGGTATGATATTTCTGACAAAGATGGATATTTATCGCTTTATACAGGTCGCAGATGCGATTATGGGCAATAAAATGTTCACCAATTACGACAAAGCCCATATAGCTCAATTGTGTGAGAAAGCTGGACTTTTGCAAAGGGCTCTTGAGCATTATACCGATTTATATGACATCAAACGAGCTGTGGTTCACACACATTTATTGAATGCAGAGGTTAGGAGTTTCGGATTTAATTTTTGTTACCTTAATTTATTGATTTTCATTTCGATTATTTCCCCTCAAACAAAATCTCAAATTTTATTTAAAGAAATAAGAAATATTCATTAGTGAATTAAATGAGTAATAATAATTATTATAATCACACCTGTAATTGTTATTTTCCATTGATTTTTTGAATTACTTAAAAATCCACTTATCAATTTTTATTGTATCGTTACAATCTATTTATCATTGACCGATGGTTACTAAGTTCATTGATTTCCAAAAATGAATAATATCGATTTTACATTTTTTTTCCGAATAGCTTTTTGTAAATATAAACATTGCATTTCCAGGAAAAATGTTGGCGAATTTATCAATTGATGGAAAAAGTTCTGATTTATAAATAAATTTTTTTTTAATGATAATATTGCCTGCTGTTTCTTTTTAAAAACCGATATGGAAAAACTATCTTTTGTTAGATCTATCACTTCTATAATTGATCTGTTCATCAATGTTGCCATGTAACACATCTCCATGAAAAGCAGTCATTCATGGTGATTGATATAATCAATAATCTTTATCTCTCACTTTCTCTCTCTCCATTGGTATTAACATATGCACGAATTTACATGACGATTTATATTCCGTAATTAATTATTACATGAATTATTTATTTACCTCTAATTAATTCAAACACGATCTCGTTCAGTGGCTCGTCAACTATTTTGGCTGTCTCTCGGTAGACGATTCGCTCGAATGTATCAAAGCGATGCTCCAAGCAAATATAAGGCAAAATCTTCAAGTCTGTGTGCAGATCGCAAGCAAATATCACGAGCAACTCGGTACATCTGCGATCATTGAAATATTTGAATCCTTCAAGAGCTACGAGGGATTGTTTTATTTCCTTGGATCCATTGTCAATTTCAGCCAGGATTCTGAAGTCCATTTCAAATATATCCAGGCCGCTTGTAAAACTGGTCAGATCAAAGAGGTCGAACGCATTTGTCGAGAGAGTAACTACTATGAACCAGACCGAGTGAAAAATTTTCTCAAGGTAAACCAAAATAAGTCATTGCAAAAGAATTATTTTTTTGTTAATAATATCTCCAATCCAGGAAGCTAAACTTACCGACCAGTTGCCTTTGATTATCGTTTGTGATCGATTCGATTTTGTGCACGACCTCGTTTTGTATCTGTATCGAAACCAATTGCAGAAATATATCGAAATATACGTTCAAAAGGTTAATCCACAGCGGTTACCGATTGTTGTTGGTGGACTTCTTGACGTTGACTGTTCCGATGATGTGATCAAACAACTGATTATGGTCGTTCGAGGTAGTATATTATTAATTTTTTTATCTCTTTCCTTAATATACTTATAAAGGTCAATTCAACACCGACGAGCTTGTAGCTGAAGTTGAAAAGCGCAATCGACTCAAGCTGCTTTTACCGTGGCTGGAAAGTCGTATCCACGAGGGATCCGAGGAGCCGGCAACACACAACGCTTTAGCCAAAATATATATTGATTCCAACAACAATCCGGAAAGATTTCTCAAAGAAAACGGTTATTATGACAGCCGTGTTGTTGGTAAATACTGTGAGAAAAGAGATCCTCATTTGGCATGTGTGGCTTACGAACGAGGTCAATGTGATCAGGAATTAATTAAGGTAATATTCTCATAATAATTTCTTCAATTTTCCTATATTTGTCGTTTTGTGACGTTTTTCGTAATTTTTCGTGACGTTTTTCTTTGCACAAACTATTGAGAAACTATCATAATAATAAATAAAAATTGCATTCTTAAATAGTTTTTAATAATTAATTCTCATTTTATTATTGATAATTAATCGATAGTTTTGATTGAAAGTCATTATTCGATTTCTTTCATGACTCAAAAGGGCTGCGAAGTTTTGTTTATTATAACTTAATCTTTTTTTTTAATTACAAAAATGTTATCATTGAGATAGTTTTTTTTTTATTGATTTTATTGTTGTAATTTTCAATTCGATCATTCATTTTTTTCACAAAATATTTCTTCAAAATATAAAATAGAAACTTATTGGAATTTTAATATTACTTTATATTTAATATTATTTCTTCACCAAGAAAAGTAGGTGATTCTTTGCTAATTTTTTATACCGATTGTTTTTGTGTGTTTATGTTTAAATATCAATGTTTAAAAAATTTATTTGGATTTGCCTTATAAAAGTTTTATCTTTAATTTAATGTAAAAAATTAAAGTTTTTCAATTAGTAAAAACCTTTTCCAATTTTCATTTTTTATCAATTTATATTTTAAAAATGTTCTAAAAAATGACGTAATGTTCTTTTTGTTCTCATTATTTTGAAACTGGTGTAAAATTGAGCAAATTATAATCTTAAAATTGCGGTTTTATTAATCTTATCCGTTGAAAAATAAACAAGTGATCGATCCTGGTGAGAAAGTGATTGATTTGTTTATTTTGGTCATAAATAAATAATGAACAAAAAGAATGATATTAAATTTGTTTTCAAACATTTCTCAGGTGTGCAACGAGAATTCATTGTTCAAGAGCGAGGCTAGATATTTGGTTCGTCGAAAGGATGCTGAACTTTGGGCAGAAGTGTTGGGCGACTCCAATGAATACAGACGACAGTTAATCGACCAGGTAGTTCAAACTGCTTTATCAGAGACTCAAGATCCAGAAGAAATATCAATTGCCGTCAGAGCATTTATGACAGCTGACATGCCCAATGAATTGATCGAATTATTGGAGAAAATTGTTCTTGACAATTCAGTTTTCAGTGATCACAGAAACTTACAAAATTTGTTGATTTTAACAGCTATCAAGGCTGACAAAACGCGAGTGATGGAATATATTAATCGATTGGATAACTACGATGCACCAGACATAGCAAACATTGCAATCACCAATGATTTGTTTGAAGAAGCTTTTGCAATCTTTAAGAAATTTGAAGTCAATACGTCGGCCATTCAGGTGGATAGTTAAAAAAGGTGAATGGACAAAAAATTATCGATTTTCTCTTTTTAGGTCCTAATTGACAACATAAAGAATTTGGACCGTGCTTACGAATTTGCTGAGAGATGCAACGAACCCGGAGTGTGGAGCTTGCTCGCATTGGCTCAACTCAATGAAAGATTTATCAAGGAGGCCGTTGATTCCTATTTGAAAGCTGGCGATCCTAGCCAATACTTGAAGGTGGTTGAAGCCGGAAAGCGTGAAAATAATTACGAAGATTTGGTTAGATATTTGCAAATGGCTCGCAAGAAAGCCCGAGAAACATTTATTGAAACCGAGTTGGCTTACGCTTATGCAAAAACAAATCGATTAGCCGATCTAGAAGAGTTTATATCCGGTCCCAATCACGCTAATGTGACTCAAGTAAGTGATGGATATTTTTCTGCTTCATTTTTATGAAATATTGACTCAAAATATATAATGATCATTTCAATAAATAATTATTGTTAAAAAATGTCCATTAAGATTAATGTTTCTTAAATCAATTTCAGTAATAAAATTAATTGAAAAAATAATTTTTAAAATAAATCAATTTCTATATATTTTGAAATATATGCGGTGAAGACATGTTCGTCTCTCTCGTGAGTCTGAAAACTCGAACTTTATATTGAACTGATTAATAGAAAACCAAATGTGTCAGTCATAACGAATATTTATTTGTTCAATCACATTGTAGTCCATTTTCGCAGCTCTTTGTACTGCATGCGTTCACGGATACTAAAAATGACATTGAACAAATTCAGATTATAGTTGAAATGTGCTTATCGTGGATGGGGGTTGAAAATATTTCATTATAATTATAATTTTAAATTCCTATTGTGCCGATTAACGTGTTCTCTAAAAAGGTAAAACTCAATTGAACCTAATTGCTTATATTTAATTTTTTTATCAATAGCCTTTATTGGAATTTGTAAGTAATAATAAAATTTTTAGTTTTTAATTGTTAATATTGATTTAAATTTTAAGGAAAATGAATTTTTAATGTATTTGTAATAAAGAAATATTGATTATGAAATTATTGGAGAATCAACAAAGTTCGAGAATGATTTAAATATTGAAATGTTTGTTTTAAGGGAGACAGAATCTAGGATAATAAAATATTCTTGTCTTTTATTAAGTACTGATTATCGTTATTGAAAATCAGTTGAGGCTCTGATTTCTGTCAATGATCGAAAATCCTTCATTGCATAATGAAGTTGTGACATAGATTGGATCACTTAAATGAGGAATTATATTAGAGTATTATTGTTTCCAATTGATTTAGGTAGCCGATCGATGTTTTGATGAAAAATTATATGAAGCAGCCAAATTATTGTATAATAACGTTTCCAATTATGCTCGATTAGCAATTACGTTAGTTCACTTGGGCGAGTACCAGGCTGCTGTCGATTCTGCAAGGAAGGCCAATTCAACTCGAACGTGGAAAGAAGTCTGTTTTGCTTGTGTTGACAATGAAGAATTTCGATTGGCACAAATGTCTGGAATGCATATTGTCGTTCATGCCGATGAATTGGAAGATTTAATCAATTATTACCAAGATCGAGGATTTTTCGAGGAATTGATCGCTTTGTTGGAAGCCGGTTTGGGTCTGGAACGTGCACACATGGGCATGTTTACCGAACTGGCAATACTGTATTCGAAATTTAAACCAGCGAAAATGCGAGAACATTTGGAGTTATTCTGGTCTCGAGTAAACATCCCGAAGGTTCTCAGGGCTTCAGAACAAGCTCATTTGTGGTCGGAACTGGTATTCCTGTACGACAAATACGAAGAATTTGATAACGCCATTCTGACAATGATGAATCATCCGACTGAGGCGTGGCGTGAAAATCATTTCAAGGACATTATCACCAAAGTTGCCAATATCGAACTGTATTACAAGGCAATCAATTTCTATTTAAGCAACAAGCCAATGCTTTTAAACGATCTACTCAACGTTCTGATTCCCCGACTCGATCATACACGAACTGTGAACTTTTTCATGAAGAACGGTCAAATCCCGTTAGTGAAACCTTATTTGAGACACGTTCAACAGCATAATAACAAAACCGTAAACGAAGCTCTCAACACGTTATTGATCGATGAGGAGGATTATGAGGGCTTGCGTGCTTCTATTGAAACGTACCATAATTTCGATAATATTGCATTAGCCCAGAAACTGGAGAAACACGAACTGATCGAGTTTAGACGAATAGCCGCCTTCCTGTACAAAGGAAACAATCGGTATAAGCAAAGTGTTGATTTGTGCAAACGCGATAAATTATACAAGGTTACACCAGTTGTTGATTTGACAATTCTCTCATAAGTTTTTTCTCCTGTTTTCCAGGACGCAATGTTGTATGCTAGTGAATCGCGAGACACCGAAGCCGCTGAAGACTTGCTTAATTGGTTCTTGTCAGAAGGGTTACACGATTGTTTCGCTGCTTGCCTTTTCCAATGTTACGATTTATTGAGACCCGATGTCGTACTGGAAGCCGCTTGGAGACATAATATCATGGATTTTGCCATGCCTTACATTATTCAGGTTTTACGGGAATATACAGAAAAAGTAAGTGAATATATTATTATTATTATATATTAAGTGAATATATTCAACCGGTTATGTTGATTTGGATTATTTCTACTTTACTTTACTCTCTCTCAGGTCGATAAATTAGAAAAAGCTGATGTTATTCGCAGTACAAATGAAGAGAAAGCCGAGTTCGAACACAAGCCTCTAATGTTAAGTAAGTTCAATTATTCAATGATCGATTAATTTGTGTTTATTGTTAAAATTAAAATCATTACCATTATTCGTATTATGTTGATCATTTAACGAACAATAATTATCGATCAAAATTTATCATATCAACACTAATGATTTATTATTATTATACAATCAATTCAGAGTTATTGAATTTGTGCTTATAATTTTATTTCTGATTTGTGATAGTCTCTAAAAAAGTTTATTTTGAACTTGATTTTTTCTACTTTGGTGAGATACGATAGTCTAAAAAGCACCAGATATTTAAAAATGAATAAAACTGTGAAATGTCTCTCATTTTGAATATAGTATAATTACAAGAGATCCATATGAATTCCGAATTGGAATCGATTTCATTGTTTTTCACCATTATTGATTAATACAACACTTATTGTTTGATTTTAAATTGTAATAATTTGTGATTGAAAAACATTAAAGTCTTTCGTTTCGGTGTGTGCGCTCACTGTGCAGAATCAATCAATCCGATGTGCAGTTTTGAGTGCGCTTGCCTTTATCTTTCTGTACAAATGTGTGACTGTGGGTTGTGTAATCGATTTTATTGAATTCTAACCGGTACTAAAAACGATTTCGATTTATTGAATTATAACTGGAGTTTATTGCTCCTTTGTTTGATAAAAAAGTTATTATGAAAAACTGGACGAGTTTCAAATCAAATTTCATGTGGTCAATAATTTTACAAGTTTTATTTTGATTTCATAAATTTATCTTTTAAGAAATCAATTACACCAAAATCTTAAAAATATTAATTGTTTACATAATCAGTTATCTATTAAAAATTTTCATGTAGTCATAATTATCGTTTTAATTAAAAAATAAATTATATAATTATTATATATTTAATTAAAACATTATTTTTATATCGTTTTAATTAAAAATTTCAGTAATAAGGGATAAGTTTTTAATAAATCAAAAAGTTTTATTTGGATCGATTTAAATTTAATTCCAGTAAATGAAGAAAGAAATGTTCGATCTCACGTTACATTTTAATATAATGAAAAAAGTTTGTAGCAATTTTTATTTTTGTATTTATTGATTTTTTGTTTATTTTTCTATAAAAAACTGTCCGCACATTTGTTCTTTTATTCCACTAGGAGAGCCTCAATTGATGCTGACTGCTGGAACGATGGGAATGCCGAATATGTACGGCTCTGCTCCTGTCGGAGGTTTTGCACCGATGCCCCCGTCAATGGGAGGAATGATTCCGCCTCAGAATGGCCCGTTTCATTAGAGAGTGTTTGTGCGTTGAGACGAAGAATGTCGACTTTTTTATTGGAAAAACATTCTTGAAATTGATTTTTTACATTTTATAAAGCAGATTGTCATTATACAATATCTGTTTGTTTGTGTCTGTCTGTCTGATTGTGTGTTTGTGTTTAAGCGAGAGCGCGAATAGAAAGAAGATTAGTGATTAGGTCGGTCCTTTGAGAAATGTGGGGCTTGCAAAAAATAAACTCATTCCTGTTTCAACATTTCTTTATTACTATTACAATTATTTTATGATATACATATTGATTATCGTTATTAAAAATTATTTTAAAATTTTTTTTCATCGCGTAAAAAAATGAGCAGCAACAAAGGAACGAAATCTCTTTTTTCAGTGGTTAACAAAAGCAATATATGTCGGCTCACAATTTTCGTTTTTCTGTTGCTGTTTTTGTGTGGCTGCTGCCGCGGTAGTTGTGATCTTGTTTCATTGTTCTAACTTTATATTTGACTGTGTTTGGTAATATTACGTGAAAAAAAATATTATGATGATTAATATTATTATTACTTGGTTATAAATTATTGAATCGAATTCTGTTAGTTGTTAGTAGTGTTTTACATGAAGTATTTCATTGATTTGTGTTCTTGCACAAGCGGTTAGAAAACCGGTCGACATTGCAGTGCAAATATTATCATCACATTACGTCATTTGCGATGACATCTGTAGAATTATTATTACTATTATTTACTTTATTGTTACTGTGTTCTCTAAATCTTGTGATTTTTGAAAATTGAGTAATACATAATTGTTTTATTATTATTGATGACGTGCACAATTGTTTGAATTTTGCACTCTTCAAGGAGATAGTGCTTCTTTCTTTGTTAAATTTAAATTGGTAATTGATTATGTAAACTTAGAAATATGCTAGATCTAATCTTTACTAGCACACTTATTCGTTTCTGTTTTCAGTATAATGTGTTGGCTTGTTATGATCATTGGGAATGTAGATAAAATTGCGATTTATATAGCAATAGATATTATGATTATTAATTAGTATTAAGCATATTATAACTAAATAAATGCAAATGGTTAAATTAATTCATAAATATGAATTTATTTATTTCAGCAGAAAATTTTATTGATACAATCACTTTTATAAATTAGAAAATAAATATTCGTCTTACTAATTTGCAAGAAAAAAAATCTTCAGAGAAATGATTAGTTAAATTTTTCTCTTGATTTTTAGATTATATTAAAACTTTGTTTTCGTTTTTCTTTAAAATAAGATATAAATTTTTTTAATGACCGCTATAATTGTTATTTATATTTGATTTTCAAAGCTGTTAATAAAAGGACAATTAATAATGGCAGGATCAGCTAGCGAAATTACTGAAAATTCATCACCATTCAGAAGTCCCACAGGAAAATTAAACGAAATCTATTTCTGATTACAGTTGAAATTAAATGAAAAAATTAGATACCCATCATAATAATTGGGAGTACAAAAAAGAACTGTTATACATGCTAGTACAGTTTCAGTATGTTCATATAATAATAATGTAATTCATTTTAATTATAATATTGAAGAGGTGAGAATGATTAATATTGTTGTTGTTTTGTCTTTGTCATCATTTAGAGTTTTTATGTTTTGGGATCTACAGTAATACTGGTTGTAAGGATTAAATTTTAATTAATATTAAATAAATATTTTTAAAATAATTTTTAAAGTAATATATTCAAATTTAATCCAGAATGTAAAATAAATTTTTTAATAAATTGAAATCGTTTTTTAAAAATTAAATAATTTAATTAATTGTAATAAAAGTTTTAGATAAATAATTTGCTTAAATAAAGGATAAAAAGAGGACACTTATTAAATCTATACAATTATTTTCTTCGTATAAAAATGTCAAAAAAGCTTGAGTTTCTGAATTCTGAAACTGTCGATAACGTGAAACAACAGAAACCTGAGAGAAAAAGCTTCCAGATATCGCTGATGACCTCAAGGAACCTCAGGAGCCGATGGAGGGTGACGACAACTGTCCGAAATTGATTATAGACATTGGAAACATTTGAATTTACATTTAATGTGCATGAAAAGGCTTTGTGAAGTCTACTGTCTTTATTTTTATAATTCTCAAAAATAAATGTGATGTAAAATAGTTTTTAAATTAATTTTTTTAATTAATAAAATTATATTATAAATAAATTATATTGTTAAAATATAATAAAATATATATATATAATGTGAGATTAATATATTAATTAAAAATATAACCCACATGATTAATTATCATTTAGAAAATTTATGAAATAAAGTAACTTTTTATAAATAAAGGACGTGGGAGTAAAGTTACTAAATATAGTAAGTTCTATAATATAAGAACTTAAAATAATAACACTGCTACGCCAATTTTATTATTAGAAAGTAAAACTTATCTAAAATAGAAATTATATATATATTATTATTATATTAGTAAGTTAGAATAGTGCCAATGAGAAGTTCTAGAATGTGGAAAACAGGAATATATAAACTCTTGGTTTTTACATTCAAAATGCCCTTAACAACGTACAATACAATTTCAATATCTATTCATAAAGCTCTTAAGACGCTAGTAATAATAATGGCTAAGGAATTTGTATTAATTCAAAAAGTGTTAACCGATATTGTTAAATAAAATAATTAATCAATTAACGTTTATGTAGTGATAGAAATAAATTCTTTTCATCACTAACTTTTAAATATTTTCTCATATTATTTTTTACTGTTCTCTTGGTAATTCGCTTTAGATGACAGAATACACACTTTTGTTAACAGGACTTCTTCGACTATCATAAAGTCAAGAAGGTATTTTATTAATTGATTGATTGTGAATTAGATTTCAAACCTTGCATTTGTGATAACAAATATACCTCATTTTGTTAATTGCTTTGTTTATTCATGAATCTTTTTTATTTACACTTCCTTCGAGGGAATTGGTGAGCCCAGATAAGAGTCCATTGTAACAGCTTGGCAAAGGGACCTAGGCCGTCAGTATTCTTACAACGTTGGAGTATAAGGCTTAAGAGAATAATGCATCGCTAAAATCCCCCTAATCCGGGAATAATGAAAATGAGAGTAAGAAAAAATATGTTCTAAGATTATGTAATTATAATTAATAGTACTATGATTATTTATGTATGATAATTAAGAATTTTTTTGCACTAAAAATGATTATGTTGTATACATGTAAAATGTAGCAATTGTGGAAACATCACATTTAGGGAATTTCCGACAGCGATCATCTGTTGGCTTATTAACCATTGTAAAATTATCTGCTAAAGATCATGAAGGGATATAGAACATTTTAATACTAATAAATTAATTATTAAGACCGCAAAAAGGTCGGAAATGAAATAATAATTATAATTAATTTAAAAGTACAAATGTTAATTATAATAATATTAATAATAAAATATTAATTTATCATTTTCCAAAAGGATCTAATCTTGACAATGGCGAAGCTAAATTGCATAGATTAGATCAGGGTCAGCAAGGAGGGACCGATTTGGCATAATTGATCTAAAAAGGGAAATGATATTCCCCATTAATCAAGCTGGTCTACCACTGATTAGTAGTCTGACCAGAAAAGTATAAAAGAAGTTGGAGTCCGCAGTTGATTGACAGAAAAAACTAGAGAGAGAAAATTTCGTTGCAAGCGTCAGAAACTATTGAAAGCATTAGAAGTTATTGAAAACGAAAGAAACCATTTGTCAAAAGATTTCGGTAAACAGTTTGTTATGCCCTCCATTAGGCGACAGGAGCTTACGATGGGTTCTTCGCTGTTAGGGGATTTCTGAGCAAATCGGATCGAGCTCAACAAACAATTCCGTCGTTGACAGGATCGGTGAGAGTATCATTGCTTTTTCTTGCTTTTCTGTTTAACATAAACATAATTTTATAAAAAAAAAACGAAAGTTTGATTTAATTCATATTATTTGATTGATTGATTATTATTCTTTATTTTTGATTTTGTAGCACTTTTCGAGACATTTAACTTTTAAGATTGTGTGATTGTGGTTTTAATTGTGATAATTCAAATAAAGTGTTTTTGTAGTTGCTTTGATTCATTCATTTGTGAACATTTTTTGACAAAAGTAAAGCGATCTTTAAACTTTAGGAGCTAAGTGTTACAACAAGGCTCATAGTAATTTAATAGGTTAACAATTATATGAAGTTGCATCAGATAACAGTAAACAAAAATGATTTCTATCAATAGAATACTCTTTTAATAGATTATCAACCAGATGAACTACATATTTATTATCGATATTTATATTACAAATCTTGCAGTCCAACAAATAAGTTTGTTTAGGATTGTCAATTGTTCCAACCATATTGTTGATTCAGAAGGTAAAAAAGTTCCCATAAATGTAAATATTGATTTAATTTCTATATTGACTTTATAGAGCAGGATAATAATATTGATAATAATAATTTCTATACACTATTCTATTTTTCTTTAGAATTATAATCAAAGTAATATCTTGTAAGTGAGTATCTGTTTTTTCAAAATCCTATATCGTAAAAACATTATATCTGTTCCTGTATAACTTTTAGCATGTTTTCTTTGAAGGTTTTCCATCAACCATAAATAATTCCTATGAGTAAATACCCACAGAAAACATGATAATTATTGATTCAAAATTTATAACATTATTCATAGTGTATTAATTTTTGTCTGCAATTAATATTATTGTAAATTCATTTTTTAATAATAAATCTTGTCTCCATCAAAATACCCTAACTTAGATAAATTGATTTCTAAGTTTTTAGATTGTACAATATTTCTTGTTAAAGATTTCCAAAAAGAATATCAACAACCAATAGGTTTAATTTTTAGAAACATGTTTTCATAATCATCAACTGTAAGAAAACTTTTTAATTTTCATCTTCATATTTTTATTAATTCTCGAATTCATATTCTTTTCTTATTTTTGTGAAACTATTTTCTATTGCCTTAAGACCTTTTATATTTATATCTTTTAATTCAATTTGTCATCTTTTGAATAAATTAAGAAATAATAAAAAATGTTTGTTAAATTTTTCATGATATAATTCAAGTTTCAATTTTTATTTATTTTAAATTTTTGGTCCATCTTTAGGATTGTATTGTAAATTTTAAAAATTTTATCTATTTTGTTAATGTTACTTCAGATATTTTAAATTTACAGCATCATTATCATTTATTGGATTAGCTACATTTATTATTTTGTTATTATTTATATTTATAGTTTATTTTATAGCATCACCAGTAAAATTAAAAAATTATTTTCTGACTCATTTCGAATAAAAGTAATTTCTTCTTTTACTTTATAATTTTTATTTTTAATTTTATAATCTAATAAAAATAAGAAAATTTAATATAAATAAAGTTATTATCCATATTTTAATTTTAAATTCCAAGAGCTTCGCTCGCTTTTGGTTTCAATTTTTCAATTTCCATTATCCACTTTCTATATTATCTAAATCTGTCTTTTGTGCTTCTCTTTGTTTTTACAGCTGTTGCAGTTCACAAGCTGCATCCAAGTCTGCAATAAATGTTCTTAAGATTGGAAATAAATGTAGAACTAACATTTTTACTTTTTCTTCTTCTACTTCTTTAATTTCGTTTCGAAGTGATTCATACTTAATTTTATTGAGTTTGTTAGCTTCGTCAAAATTCTTCTTTATGTCATAGGGCTATTCTATATCGATCAAAATTTTTTTTTCTCACCTCACTTGTTATAATGAAGTCGAGTTGGTTTAATTTCGAATCATGCCATTTTTTAACCATATCGAATTTGAAGTTTTTCGGATAATGATAATGCTAATTTTCTGATAATATCATTATGCCTTTTGATGCGGCTTTCTTTGCTGCAGTGGCAAAGGACATGCCCTTGAGTTTCTGCAAACGTGCAGCCCCACCTACATAATACATTTCTTCCTTCTGAAGCCTTATAAGGCGAATAGTTCAGCAATATTATATTATTCCAGGCTTTCACAGTAAAGATCAGTCCTGGGTGGACAGATTTTCATTGATTATGACTTTATTGGATAATGGGTCCATTGCGATCATTTCTCCCATGTGACCTTGTGATTTGAGGTTGGTCCAAAGTTTGAAGTAAGTGATGCCGATTAGTTGGTGTAAATAGCTGCAAGTTTTATTCTTCCCCAATTAATCAAAGTAGGCAATACCTGGAGTACTGATCTCTGACTGTATTTCCACTTATATACCTTTTTGGCCCAAGCGGAATTTTACCTGAATTTTGAATTTGCGCTCTAACTCTGCAACACTTTTTCTAATCTTCATCCACCAGGTGGCCACATTTCCTACAAGCAGTTTCTCTCCATTTAGCCAGTCAAGTGCAATATGGATGGTATTACGCATTATTACTGATAAGTTCGGAACAGATTAAATAGCGAAGTATGAGCATGCGAAAGGCATGTACAACTTTCTGTAGAATATAATCGTTAACTGCTGTGATGATTCCCAGCCCGCCAAGCTTAGCATGAGCATTAAAAACACATTTGCTTCAAAATTGTGCAATGAAAGTTAAAAGTTATTTTCCGGATGTGGATAACTTAATTGCGTTCATTAAAGCTGCATGCGTTAAAAATAAACAACGACAGTAGTAGGGAAATGGCTAAGATAAACCAATACCCAAGCTTTAAAATATAAATTAAAAAACATATCATTTTCATCCTCATAACTTAGGACAAAAATGATGCTTTTTAATCTATATTTTAAAGCTTGAATATTTATTTATCTTAACCATTTCCCTACTACTATAGTCTTATTATAATTTTTTGATTTTATCACATTATTTTTCATTAATAATAACATTTATGATTTTACAAAAT
>JBBMKC010269682.1:0-19706 GCA_037834085.1 Bipalium vagum | reverse complement strand
ATAAAAAATGATGATGATGATGATAATGATAGTAACAATGATAATAATAATAATAATAAGAATAATAATAATAATAATAATAATAATAATAATAATAATAATAATAATAAATTTCTTAAGATAGATAAATAATTAATTTCATATAATAACAAGTTAAGAATGACATAATAATTAAGATAATAATTATTTTAATCAATTTTACCCTTATACAAAACATTCCGTTGGAGGCATATTTCTTTTTGCCAGAACCATTTCTGTGGAAATCAACCCCTTCCTCCATATAAATCGGTAAATGGATGGTAGAGTGGATCAGATGAAAATTATCACTTATTTCCTGAAATATATTCGATTTGATACCAGAAGAAGATAAAGGATTATTTGAAGGATTTGTCCATTCACTATTGAGAGTTTGGAAATCAGCAGCAAGAATTAAAGCAATTGGGGCATTTGAGCTCATTTGAATCAGACCATTGATCAGATAAATTGAGTTGGCTAGCTTTTCTCGGCTTTCAGTATCAGCAGCATCAATAAAAACAAACAATCTTATTTTTTCTGAATTTAAATAGGATTCAAAGATGGAGATTATTTGGCAAAGTTTCAGAATTTCGTTTTTCACAAGAGTGTCAGATGCTTGAAAATCAATATTTTCGGAATCTGACATTTGTTTTAATTGACGAGACGGAGATCGAATGAGGAACGCCGTCGTTCGACAAAGAAGCGGCAGAGTGCCAAAAATGCAGAGGAAAACAATGCAGGTCATGATCACAAACAGAGGTAGTAGACCTTTGTTAACAAATATATCCATAGGTTTTTTGTTATATATTGTGAATAGTGTAGCATTAATAATTATTGCAATGAAAAATATTATCACAAGTACAAAGATTGGGATGCAGCAAATGTTCTTGAATTTGAGAGGGGATTCTGAATAATAAAAAATATAAATAAGATTGAAAATGAAAAGTTTTAAAATTGGTTGTATTTAAATTAAAACAAAAACTGTGCTGGAGTAATCAATTATTCCTGTAATGTATTAAACTTAAATCATGGGACTGAATTAATAAATTATATATTAATAGATAATCAAATCATTTTGGAATTTTTAAGAAATCTTTTTATTCATTTTCTTGATATTTTAGATTGGGTTGGCAACTAAGTAATTGAGTACTTTCTTTTCTTAATTTCGATTTTCATACATAACAACAAATATTTAGATATTTTTATATAACTATTTAAGTATTGATTTATTGATATATTTATCGTTGTTTAAATCAATCTGTTTTAGATTTTTTATTTACAATTACTTGGAAAGAATGGAAAATGACAAAAAATTATGTTACGGATATGTCAACAAAGCCATAAAAATTAGGCATTGCCGAAATTAGGCTTTTCAAATTTTGTGATTGAGGATTTTTCCTTGAAAGGTAAATTATACCCTGGTCGACCATTATTCTTTTCTTAAGAAAAAATCGCAAAATCAATAGAAAAGGAATGACATGTCGAATATAATCTTAATGTTTCACATACTTGTATAGAAAATCGATTAATAAAACTGAATTATGGGAAAAATTGATTTAAAGATTCAAAAAAATCTTAAGGAAATTAATCTAACACAGCACCAGAGCATATGGCGATTTGCTTCTGAAACGATATACTAACTGCAGATGAAAAATGGATTAGTTATGATTATGTAAACCGAAAAAAATCGTGGTGCAAGTAAGGTGAATCAGCACAAATGATAGACAAAGTCGGGATTCATCAAAAGAAGGATATGGTGTCATTATGATGGGACTATAAAGGAATTGCTTATTTTGATGTATTGCCAGGTTTTAAAAAAAATAATTCAAATTTTATTCTCATCAAATATTCAATTTGAATAAAGAAAATACAAAAAAATCCCTTAATTAGCCAATTGAAAATGTGTCGTCTTTCACCATGACAATACAAGGCCACTCGTTGCCACAACCACACCATCCAATTATTATTGTTATGTTTCTTGAACAATTTTCTGAAGGGAAAGAAGTTTTGAAGATGAAGAAGAAATCAAATTGTACAGTTTTTTAACGGTAAAAACCAGAACTATTATGAAAAAAGCATTGTGATGATTCTAGAACAATATCATTGGGAGAAATATTCAATACTTTACTGAATAAAACTTTATATTCTTTACAAAATTTATCTTTTTATTTTTGTCAAAAATACGCAGTAAGTTGCCAATCAATTAATTAAAACAAACCGTTAAATAAGTTAAAGAACATCCGATATTGTATTATCATTTTGTTTTAGTTGTACACCGTAATCGAATTTTAAAAAAAATTAAACAAATTAAAATTAAATAAATAACTCAGTTTCATAATTTTTTAATAACCTACAAAAACTTTATTGTTTTAATCAATGATGACTGCACATACTTTAAAAAAATTATTAACTCAATAATATTTCATGTTGGCAAAAAAATGATTACGTTTTTTAATCGACAATTGTATTACTAAAAATTTCGGAAGATAAGAACTTGTTTCATTCAAAATCTGATTCATGACAAGTGACGTAGAAGTTTGGTCTTCAAGAATCGATAAACTTATAGAAGGCGTTCTGAACAGCAGTGTTTTGGATAAAACATTAATTCATTCAGTTTCTGTAAGAATATTTTGCAATTTTTGATCGAAAATTGTCGTGAAGAATTATTGGATGTTCTCTATTGACTAATGCGGAGCACATATAGATTGCAATTTCCAGTTTATTTCTTCAAATTTTTGATATTATCCTTCTGATGTTATAGTTTCTCCTTGATTTAAATTTAAATCAGATCAACCGTGTACTACAAAACTGATACTATAGTTTTCTTTTGGTGCTATCTCGGCTTACGTGGAGTTAAACTAAAGTTCAACCACTATAATGAGCGCTATCGTCTGTTGTATGCAATTCTATTTTCATCAGAGGTCAAAATGCGATGAGAAATGGTTTGTTGCTGTTGCTGAACAAAAACGAGGAGTACATATATATAATTGTGACATTTTTCTGAAATCTGAATTGCTGAGTAATTGACTCTTAATCCTTTGCTAATCTCCAAGGTCTTTATACGTGGATCTACCTCAACCAAGATCTGTAATTCATCATTGCCAACCGCTGAAATACCTCTATGATCTTCATCACTTTTATGGCTCTCATCTAGTTTTGCAAAGTCCTCACTTTTGCTGAACACATACCGAACGCTTTATTGTTTTTGTGAATGATCTACGCAGTAATATTAACTCATATAGTGAAATTTCTTTTAATCAACATTTTTCTAACCTGACGTCTAGAAATTGTATAAATTAGAAATTAGTAATAATGGTACAGTAAAACATGAAAAATGAAAAAAATTTCTACGCTTATAAGTGGTATGTAAATTAATGCGTTCAAACAAATATATTTTCAAAAAATCTATTGTCAAGCTGGAACATATAAAACGCAATTATTTTCTTATCACCCTCTTCATTAATATAGTATTATACAAAACTTTCGTTTCTTCTCTGAACATTTAATTTCATAAAAGAATTTTACACTTCGATTGTGATTCAAATTACTTATTTTAAGACATCTTTCTCTTTAGAAAAGCTTTCTTTAAAGAGCATTGTCTGCCTTTCTGAAAGGACACTCACTGAAACTCACAATGTTTCAAAGTTGATACCGTGAGATAGGCTTTTTTGTTAGTTTTAGCTTCAATTTCAATATTAATTGAGCATTTTTTGCGATTGAAGAAAATTATTCCATTTTTAATCTATATTTAATTGTTTTAATTAGCAGTCTAAAAATAGACATGTATTTTTTCATGTGAAATATTCTCGTTATCAAAACCATAATTTCACATGATCCATGATAGTATTAATCTTTTGAAATAATAATAGTAATAAAATATCATTTCAGCCTTTTATTACAACATTAAATTGGATCACAGTATTACTGAAACTTTGCCACGTTCACTTCTGATAGAGATTTGTAAAATATTATATTTTTTATTGAATCAGCTATTATTTTCCCATTTGTTTATATTATTATATTATTTATTATTTAACACTACTGAAAATAGAACGAACAATATAAATCCAATATGAAATTTGAAGGTCTAATGATATTAGTCGTCATTAAAATCACGTCTTTATTTAATTATGTAATGATATTCTCCAGAGAAATACATCATTCGATCATAATTGGACATTCTGGACCGGTGTTGTGGTCTAATTAATAAGTATCACAATGTCAACAAGTTTCCATCTTCCAAATTCTTCAGAGGATTAAAATACTCTTGTGAAGTCGGTATTTCGTTGTTAGGGCCGTAAATTAAGTGGAGGATTTCTTTATTAGATTTCTCTTGAATATTTTCTGATACCCTTATTATTCAATTTTAATCGTATATTTGGAATTTCAGTTATTTTTTCAGAGTAACAACTTTTCCTCGTAAAGGAATTTAATTTATTATATTATTGCATTATATAATATTTAGTTGAAAATATCAAGATATGATAGGGTAAATAATTTATGCTATTATATATAGAAAGAAAGAAAAAAGTGAATATATAAAAATTATTAAAATTCCCTTTTTAGAGGGATTCAAAAAATTTAAAAGTAAAATATTACAATCCATAAATGAAGAGAGCTTAAAGATAATATCTGTAAGTGCAAATACAAAGAATTTTTTAAAAATCAAAATAATAACTCCAAAACTAATGCAAGCTAATATCGTGTATAAATTCCAATACGTGGTGACGTCAAAAAGTATCTAGAATGAAGTCGAAGGAACAATTATATTAGTATAAAAATTACATGAAAAGTTACAAGACATAAAATATTATTCATTTTTCTACGTACCATGGATGTGATCATAGAGGAGAGACACAATGTCGCCTCAAAACTTGAATTAGTAAGAATTTAGAAAAAAATAGAACAAGTAAAGTGATGAATCATATCGTTGGCTGCAAAGAAAGACAAAGAAATAGACGTGACAATGAAAATGAATTTTGTGTAGTAATAAAGAAATGATAATGATATAAAACAAAAAATATGAGAATCAGTAGTAATTAAAAAATTGAAACCAGAAATTAATTCACAAACTGGAGAAAGCAGAAATCAATGGATGATTAATGATTTCTTTTATTAATATTTTGGAAATAAAGTTTTAAAAAAAATTAAAAATAATTTTTAAAGTTTTGAAAACCTATAGAATAAAAAATATTTTTTTTACTTTTGACTAATAATAATGAAGATAATTTTATAAAAATCATTATATTGATATCCTTTAAAGATGATGGAGAAGAATATTAAAATTGATTGAAGAAGATCTGAACGGAAAGATCAAAACATGCATCAGGAGAGTATTATAAATAAAATATTGTGTTCAAATATATTTATTTATTTTTATATTTTATATATATATATATATATATATATATATTTTTCATGATTTATTTATTTTAGGTTTTAGAGAATGTGAAAAGGTTTTTTGGGACATTAATAAATTACAGATTTTTCATTGTTTTATTTTTCATATTTAATATATTTATTATTATTTTGTAGATATTATTACATTATTATCAAATAAGATTATTAATTAGATTAATAATGTATAACAGGTGAAAATTTCATTATTTAGTCAAAATTATAATTAATAATTATAATTAATAATTACAGCTGTCATTAATAATTTTCCTTCTCTTTTAATGAATATTACTAAAGATTGATTACTTCCGAAACAAAAGCCCATCTAAATGAAATGGTTAATACATTATTATGATCATTTCCCACATAATTAATTAAATATCTTTTTTTACTAATTTTATGTGCTGTTATTTTAATTAATTTTTCTAATACTCCTCTTATACAGTTCAGTACAAAAATTATCATAAGCAAAAGAAAATCTTCTTTAAGATGAAGAAAATCGATTAAGAAAATTATAATTTGTAATTTGTTATATTTGGTTCATTGATATTTTTGAGATATGAAAAAAGAGATAACTTGTAGCTCAAAATAAGTTGGAAACTTGAGTTCTTGAATTTAGTTGTATTAGCTGTGTACTTTGAAGTGAGGTTTTTTTTACAATTTTTTGTCTTTGATAATTAGAAACCATAATAAATACATAAAGATACTTTTCCTATCTTTGAAAAAGTTGGTGAAGTCAGTGTCGAAAGAAATAAGCTGGTAACTGCCCGTTTTATGACAAACGTAATTTTGTCGAAGAATTAAAAGTGCTATTCGATTTTTCATTGTAATATTGACTGAAACAGATGGTATTCAGAAAGAGCTAAGTCTTTGAGAGAAACTCACGTAGGTATCAATCCCAATTGAAGTTCTACTAACATTTTCTTGAATTCTTTTGTATTATGTGGTCAGGTGTTTTTTTTCGTCTTCTGATCATTTTTACAATTATCTTGTCCGTAACTGTTTAATCATATATAAACATCTTATGATGGACCACAGCATAATAATGCACGAAAGAGTATTCCATACATGGTTCACTTTGATGTTGCCATAGAAGACTGGTGACGATGCATATAGGTTTGTTGAAAGATGATTTTTCTTATTTGTCTACATTTTCTTTTTGTCAAGCAATAAAAATTTTACTTGTAATCTTATGACTCTTGATTTGCCGATAATTGAGAAATATGTATTTATTTGGCCAAATCATAATCATCTCCATACTGTCTTCATTCACTAATACTTCTGTTTCTTTTGACCAGGTTTCAAATCATCTTTCTTAAGTTACTTTTGATGGACCATTGTTAACCCAACCCCTTACAAGTATTGTATGGGCTTCTGTAGATTATATTTGTGTTAAAGTAAAACAGCATCCTTTCGCAAAAATGTTTGTTGGTTCATAATTAACCATATCAGCTATGTGGAGAACCACATGGTATATATCTTCATTGTTTTAGCATATGTCACAAACACAATCCTTTACAATTAATCAATAACCAAATGATTATTAGTTTTTCAAAAAAAATATTTTAATGAAATCTGCTGTCATTCAAGAATTAATACAAGTTTTACAGAAGAAGATATTAAGTTCCGAAGCATTTTGTGTTATTTATTGGACCAGATTTAAGTGAACGAACTAGCTCAAACAGCAGCTTGTCAAAAGATCACACTATCTATAGGGTGTTATTATAAAATTAGTTTATTTTGAAATTTAACAAAGTAATAAAATAATTTATGCTTATTGTCAATATATGAGAAATTTCAACGAAGTCTTGTTGAAAATCGTCCTAAAATGACGTCATACAAATATCACGAAACAAAAATCGTTGCTATACTCTCAAGCTAATTCCGTCACTAAAACGGAACTGATTGGATCAAAATCATAACTAAAATAAATATTAATATTAATTATAATTAAACTTGAAAAATAAGTTTATTCATTTTATTAATTTTTTTAAAAAAATATTATTATAAAATATATTTTTCGAAAAATAATATTTTTAATTTAAGTGTTTTTAAAATAATCAACCAATATTAATGATTTTAAGAAAATAATTTTAATAATTTAAATGGTTAATCAAAATATTAAAAATTAAGAAACAATCGTAAATATTTTTTTTGAAATTATTACTCTTTCACAGTTTTAGGATAACTGAGCTTGTGCTTTAAAAGACAGTTCTTCTGAAAAACTTTTCAAAGACAAAATTATAACTAAGAATTTTAATATTTAAAGTTAATGTAAAACTTAATTGTTATGATATCAAATCTTAATAATAATAATCTTAATAATAATAATCTTAATAATAATCTTAATAATAATCTTAATAATCTTAATCTTCTTAATAATCTTAATAATAATCTTAATAATTAAATTTTTAATTTAAATTAAATTAAAAAATAAATAAACTGCTGAGAATTCAATGGTTACACAACTTATTTTGATTGGTTAAAAATGGATAAAATATTTTTTTTAAGTTAATCAATAAAAATATTTGCCTCTAATTATTAAAATATTTTAATTAATATTATTTAATTCTTTAAAAGAAATGAAAAATTTAATCTTCGATAAATAAAAGTATTGAGAAAATAAAAATTTTCAAAATTCTCTGTTTTTTATAAGAAAATTCAATCAGAAAAAAGCACTGTAGAAAAACAAGGGAGGCAATTATCTCTTACTTTATTAATATTTTTGCTTATTGCCTGCTCTAATCTATACCAATTTCTACAAGAGAAATCTAAAATATTTATTTGCATTAAATTACTAACAGAAAACAGACATTTTATCCCAAATTTGCCATTCTGCTTCAATGGAAATGTATTGAGGAGAAACGGTTAAGGTGAATAATTATAAACACCCAAAAACGAAACTTTACTATATGAATTGGAAAAGTCAATCCGGGAATTTCCGTTCTGAGAAGAGACTTTTAGAATTTCATGTTCTTTATTTTCACTTTTACTTGTGAAATATTTTTTAATAGAATATTGGAATTGATAAGAGAACGTTTGTGCCGTGTATTGATTAATTATAATATATATAATATTAGTGTTCAAAATAAAAATCCATACAGCATATACTCCGAATTTGTCACCTACCGACTGTCATTGTTTTCGACATTTGACCTCTTCATCACAGATAAAAGTCAAGGTGTTGCCGAACATGCTTTCCTTTAATTTATCCAATCCAGATATCGGAATTCTGTGACCTTGGGATAAATAAGCTTGGCAAGCATCTGTAGACTCAAAACGTTGTTTTAAATATTAATAAAATGTTTTCAGACTCAAATTATTTAAGTTTAAAGTTGAATGTTAAAATCTGATATTATTTTCCGACGAATCTAATATTATCTGTAAATAAATGTTTTACATTTGAACATAAACATTTAAAAAAATGAAGACACCCTCTTGTTAAGATCACATAACGAAGTCCCCTTGCCCATAACCTTCTTAAAACTACTGTTAGAAAGCCATATCACAACTACTTGACTCATATCACCTTTCCCGCTATGATAGTTGTCCATTCTAGCTAATGCTTTTATAAATTCATTATTATTTTAAGGAATAATATATATTTTTATTTATATATTATCCATCCTTATTTATCATTGTACTCAATATATTATTTTATCTTATTGTCCACTTACCTGATCTCTGTCTCATATAGTACGCTCTGTATTTAGTCATCTCCACTGGTGTGTATTCCTTATTTATGTCTTGTTCACATAAATAATGTAATCCGGTATTATGCGTTCTCAATAGCCCAGAAGAGGATTCCCGACTACCAGCCACCTCAACCAGCAGCCAATTGTGCATATTTGTTCCAGCCGTATTTGTTTATTGCCTTGTCTTTTTTTTCTTACCCCGAGTTTTTCAATTTGTATATACCCTTTATTTGAAGGCTATTTTTATACCCCTTGTTGTGTTTAACGATCTACGCCAACATATCATCGTTATATAGTTAGTTAGTTAATTTTCTTTTTATCACCGTCGCCACTTCTTTAATCGTATTCTCAACAGGTAACCAATGTATATAATTTAGTCTTCTGTTTTATGATTGTATGGGTTATTTTTTCTTTTTTTGTCTATTTTCCTATTCATCGTTGGCAGATGTCTACTGCAATAAGAAAATAGTGATCAGTTTGATCTAGATGGTGCAAAGTGTGATTTGTCCCGATCCTATCCTGCATTGATTGTTTTAAATTTCCTGTTGACCTGGACTCGTGGACTTGTTACACTGTCATCACCTCGAGACTGAATGACTGTAACATTAAAATTTTTACATAATGTTCTGATTTGCTGTATTACATGCAGAAGTATTTGTTTATACTAAATATAAATTTCTATTATCGTAAAGGTTGCTCTTTGCGCATCTATTAAGACACACCATTTTTTCTATCTTGAACTGTCTCTAGAAATACAGCGACAACTTCAAGCGTAAAACCCGTAAGCCAACCACAAAAGAAATCGGGGTTGTAAGCAGCTAGCTAATTTCGGGATCTGAATGGACCTAGATGAAAAGAAGTGTAAAGTCCGACCAACCTTTTAGCAACAGAAAGCCGAGATCTACATTCATCTCCTCCCGGTAACCAACACCTTTGGAAGACAAGTACAAAACCTGAATGTCAGTTATTTATATTTCTTTTGGAACTGTGAATCAACGGAGAAGAACAGTTTTTACACTTCAATTTCCTCATTTATTTGATTAGAAAATATTTTCCAAATAAGCTAAGTGGGATCTTAGTTCTGATCTTGAAATATCTTTAATCCGTTTTATCCACGTAGAGATAAGAGATAATTTTAATATACCAGCGAAATTTGTTGTGTTAAGTAAGGTGAAAATTCTTACTGAAAAGTTCTGGTTTATCTTTAATAGCAAAGTTTGACAAATAACGAAATGGAAATATCAGTTTATTTTGCTCTATCTTTTAAAAATCAATCACTATCAAAATCATATCATTAACATTTGATTCCTTAACAGAAATCTCATTACTGTTATGGCTTAACGAGAACTGATCAAGTCGGTTACGACGCTAATCATTCCGCAAGAGTCTTTTCATTTTGTCTGTGATCCTGATAAGACGAGGATTATGCTGCTTTCCATATCATTCCCAGTCAACAGGAAAATAAACTATTTTGTGTGTATTATATATGATTGATCTTATATTTCCATTAAAAAGAAAACCGACATTTCTGTACCAACTACCTCTTCCGTATTATTTGTTTGGTCCTATGGCCATCAACTATTGAAACAAAGGTTAACAATAGCTCTCTACACGACTGTCTTAAACACGAGGAATTTTCCCTTTCGTGTTATACCTTGAGAACTAAACCCTCGCTCCTTGTTTCGTGTCACGCTCCATCAATAGAATTTTTCGGTAAATGTATAGATGTATAATTTTATACCTATTTTTATATAACTTGATTAGGCTAAGTAAACCCATAAAAATATTCAATGATTCTTCAGTCATCAAAAAACCTGTCGAGAATATTGTAACAGAATCGCAAAAGTGATAATAAAATTGTTTAATAAAAACGGTGTGAGCTGTAATATTTGTTCGTAAATAACAAATAATTAATTATTTTCCGTAAACCAATGTTTTATAACATTTATTTTAATCAAATTTTCTCTGACGAAAGTTTTCAGAGTCTTTCTATAAAAATTAGTAAATTAATGAAAAATAATTTTCCAAAAATCAATTTAATTAAACTTAATTCCAGTTACAAAAAGAAAAATCATTCTTATCATATCTATAAAATAATTATGATAAAGTTCACAACAATTGAACAAATGAAATATAAATCACAAGCGATTCGCAAATATAAATTGTGAAAATATCAATTAATATTTTACCGCGTTCATTAAAACAAGGAGTTAATGAGTTTATTAGTTAATTTTGAGCACAACGTGTGAGGAGGCTCGTCAGACATGGGGAATTTTTTAATTGTTTATTTTAATTATTTTAAAATATTTAAAAAGTATGAATTAAATTTTAAAAATGAACATATTTTTAAAATTTAATAAAAAAAAGAATTTCCAGGGGTAAGAAAATTTGTTTAAATATTATTTGTTTTATCACTTAATAAATCTATTCAAAATATGACTTGTAGTTCTGATTACAAACCGATTGATATTAACACAACAAAATTACAATTTTTAAATAAATTAAAAAATAAAAATATCTCCTCGAATATCGAAATCTTTTGAAAAATTAATAAGAATAAAATTGACAACGTTTTTTTTCTAATTCAGCAAAACATAATGCACAAATCAAATGGAAATAAATTAAAGAAAAGATAATATTTCCAATATATCAGCTAATTATTTTATTTATATTTATATTTTATTAAGAAGATATATATACAAAGATATTAAAGATTTTAGTAAGCTTTCTACTCAAAATGCTATTAATAAAATATGCACTCTCATTTATTAATGTCAATATTGTCGTATGTAGACAGTCTTTGAGAGTAAAAGATAATGAAAATAAATTTCACAGATAAACAGTCACAAAAAATTCTTTACACCGGAAAGAGGACTGCTGCTAATTATTTATCCAGATGTGAAAGATGTGGAAAGAATTATATTCAAATGACAAGCAAAAGAAAGGATACAACCATATACCTAATTACAAAATTTTGATGCCTTTTTAAAGTTATTGTTTTGGTGAAGGACGTAAATTTAATTCAGTTAAAACTTGTTAGACATTGTTTATATATCGGGGTTGTATTATTTTTTTGAAAAATCCCGTTTCCAAAGGTAAGACTTCTTAAGAAACAATTTCTCTCCATCCAGAAGTAAGCTTTTCTTTTTAAGGAATATCACTTCTCGTGGTGCACAAATTCTTGTGTTCAAATAATAATTTTTCATATTTGTAAAAAGGCTTGTTTAAAACCGATTTTCTTTTTCAAAAAGTACCACTGGTGATATCTTTTGAAGTCTGGTTTAGATGTTTTATTCTCACTCAAGTCATGGTTTATTAATTTTCCGGGTATGTTTCAATGGAGTAATTATTCGAATATTTTCTTCAACAAATTTGATTGTTGCTGAAATTTTAATTGGTTTGCTTAGGATTCACTTTTATAACAATCGGTATCAAAAAGCTTTTGTCCACAACGGATGGATACCATCATCTTAGTATTCTTCAAAATCTCTGTTATCTCTCTTTATTATAAAAATCATTTCTTAGTTTAGATATTGTGAAATACAATCCGAGTTACATTTGGGATCTGTTTTAACTTGTCAAATTTTTAAAAAAATACAGACTCAGGTGTACTATAATCTTCAATAGTATATAACCTTTAGATAGATAGTAATTACTTTTTCAAGTTTAAATTAAAAGTTTAAACAATTTAAAAAATGTAACAGTAACTTAAAATCACATTATTCTAATTATTATCATTCTACTATGATATTATTCTACCATTCTAATGATATTAGAGAACCTAAGTCTTTAAGTAAAAAATTACTTTATTAGCAAAAAAGCATATTTAACAATTCAGGTGAAGTATATAATTCGTTTAAATAAAATTTATTAACAAATTTATAAAATTTCATAACAAATATTAAAATAAGTAATTTGTTTAAATATTAAATTAAGGAGATCATTTTTAAAAATCGCAAAAAATACTTCGGGGTTAAATAAACATTGAAAGAATTTGAAAAATCTAATGAATTAAAATTTTCTTAATAAACTTAACGATTTATTTGGTAATGGTGTAGTATCTCCCCCGTTCGATAATTTAAATATTTCAAATAAATTAAAATATATCAAATTTGACACGATAACCATAGGTACCTAATAAAATAATATACTTAAACAATATATAAACTAAGAATTTTTAAAAAATTATACTTTTTAAACGAAATTTTAAGATTTTAAACCGTAAATCAAAACCTAACCATAATTCTAATAATATTTAAGTGACTTTTCGCTCTAACCCTAACCCTAACCATAATTCAAATTAAATAATTAAAATAATTATTATTAAATTTATCCCTAACCCTAAAATCAAGTAGTAATTATTAAATTTATCCCTGTTCTCTCATAATTCGATGGGTTATTGTTCGCAAAATAGAGCAGGTGGTTGCAACAGGTCGAACACTGCATTATGAATCACTTTCAATAACTTCACACATTTTCCGAACTTCATTTTCAGTAATCAGCCTTGGTTTCCCAGAACGTTCACGATCTTCCACCTAGCCAATCTCATAAAAACTATGAAAAGTCTCTCTTATAGCACTTTCATTTGGTGAGGTTTTCCCAAATTCGACATTTAAGTTCCGCTTAACAACACACATTGAGTTGAATTTGGCTATTAAAAGTAAAATTTTGATTCTTAACTTCAAATCAAGCGGCATTTGCTAAATCTAATTTTAAAATATTAAAAAAAAACTTATACTTATATACTTTAATATTATATAAATAGAAATTTCATTCGATTGAATTTAAGTTTACTTTTCACAGTGACTTCTGGGACACTTGTACTTGATTTATAGAGAAATTTACATTATATACTTTATTGACAAAGCATTCTGAATATGAACATTATTGAACCGCCTGAACCTCTTGTCATTGTCTTCGCTCAAAATCTTTCAACATGACAATGCACGCCCACATGTAGCACTTCGAACGCTTGAAAAAATCAAGAAATGGGGCTGGAAACGTATCATTCACCCATCATATAGCCCAGTTGCTTCTCCAAGTGACTATTACTTGTTCCAGTCGCAGAACATTCTTTGTCTGAATGCACTTCGTCAATATCAACGAAATCAAAATGCACCTTTCCGCATATTTTGATTCCAAGCCGACAGAATTCTATCGCCAAGGTATTGAAAAACTTCCACACATATGACAAAACATAATTCACTCTAATGGTGATTACTTTGATTAAAATTCGTTGTTTGTTATCTTTTAATAAATGTTTTTTATAGAAATCTCGAGGGTCGCGAATTTAGTTTACAACCTAATATTTTAAGGGTACGCTAAAGTAATATCGGATCTATTAAAACAAGTATTTAATTAGATCATACTAGAGACATTAATTGTTAAAATAATAATGCTTTGATTGGAAAACAGACTTGATAAAATAGAACTGACTTCCAGGAAAAAAAATAAAAATGCGTAAATCATTTTTTGATTTACTTTTTTTATTAGAAGGTTGGGATTGGAATTTGGATTAAAGTTAATTGTTCAAAAAAATTTTAAAATCCATTCATATATTTTGTTTTAATTTTCCATTTGAAACAATGATTTAAACAATAAATTTCCAAAGATTATTAAAAATTGTTTTACCAAAGCATAAAACTTTTAATTAACTCACTCAGAATCAAACAATAGTTTGTTAATTATTAATTTTTTATTATTTATGAAACAAAGTTTATGAGACAGAATTCTTTCAGGCAAAGTCTTTGATGAAAGAAATGTCAAAGTCAAATGATCAAACTCAATAAATACATTTGACAAAGTTATCGGAAATTAACAATGTCATTGTTGTACTGACATTTGTACAACTAAAGTGTGAATATTTTCTTTGATCTTAATTAAAATTTATTATAATTTATATTTTATTTTACTTAAAACTAAATAAAATGTTGTGCATTTATTAATATTTATCATTAATATTCCTTGTTTGTCAATTTTATTATTTCTTTTAAATCGTATTCATAAATAAGAACCTAATCACTCTTCAATATTGTAATTTTTCTAAAGAAATTTTCGAATTTCTCTTACTAAAATAAAACAATGCTTAAATTATTAAAACAAAGATTATAATCTTTAAATAATAATCATTTTATTGATCCATCAATATTTAGTTATCACCAAAAGTTGCGGGTTTAATTAACTATTTTATAAAAGTATTTAGAATTAAATTAAAAACATTAAATTTGCAAAATATTTCTCATTTATATTCATATCAATGAAACCATAACAGTTAATATTATAAAAATTAGTCCCCTTTTTTCAATACACCTTTAAAGCCTTCTTGGCATGCGTTGAATTAAAGACTTTATTGTTTTAATGGAGTTATTCATCACATATTTCTTATATAATTATCTGTAAGTTATCCACATTTTTTGGTTTTCTTTTTCGTACTTCATTTTTTTATTAGTCCCCAAAGATTTTCAAAAGGATTAAAGTCAAGTTAATTTGCTGGTCAAAGAAGATACCGTTCATCTGTTCTTTTGAATCCAATCAGCGGTGTATTTTGAAGTATGGAATGAATGATTTCAGTCGAAGAATTTACATAAAATCTTTGTTCTTTGTCAATATTTCCTGATATTTATGACTGTTTACTGTGCCTTTAAAAAAACCAGGATAGACTTGCATAAGGAGTTAATTGCACCCTATATCATTATTGATCATCTAAATCTCGGACCTGCAACCTGAGACCTAGTGTTTTCCTTTCATTTCATTTAGATAAAATCAATACTTATCACCATCTTGTATAATTACAGGTTCTTATTTTATTTCATTCTATACGAGTCTCATTACTTATTTGACGCATTACTTATCGCTTTTTAGTCAACCGAATGGAAATTAAATTGTGGATATACTAAATGAATCTATTAAACATTATGAAGAATTTGAAGTAGGACAAACTATAAAACATCTGATCTTCCTTGGTAGATCACTTTTCGTCTAATAGTTTAAACTCCTTAATTTAAGTTTTTTTATAAACTTGATCTATTACTATAATCGAGGTGGTATTATGAGACTAAAAAATTTAGGATAAAGCTTTACAGTAGTATTCGAAAGAATTAAAACAAGAATAGACATTTTGGCGAAGTTTGAAAATAAGATCTATCAAGTGAAATTCGTGTCGGTAGGAATATTTCTCCAATGTTGATATAAGATATGATACATGATATTCTGTCTAATATCAGATCATGAGCTAGATCATATTTAAGAAATAGTTGACTCTTTTGAAGACAAGTGAAACCTGTTAATATTTTCTTTATTTTGAAGTTCTCTCTCCGAACGAGTTAGAAATAAGAAAATGTAATAGATTAATTTAGTATACTTAATTTTATTAATTTTTATGTGTTCCAGTAAAATAATTATCCAATATAAATAATAATAAAACAGTAATTGAGAAAAAATAAATTAATAAAATTAAAGATTTTATAAAATAGACATTTGTGAGCAGATAACTGTGTTATAATAAACCACCTCATTTCAAAAATAATGATTTTTATATCAATCGAAATATTAAAATATGAAAAAAATTAATATTTTATTGGTTTTATCAATTGTGCTATGTTTAAATAATTTTCAATTTTTAAAAATTATCGATTAAATTTATACCGAACAAGACCAAAATCATACAGCATTGTATATTTTTTATTAATCAAATATTGATAAATGAAAGATTTGCAAATCATTATTAATAAAAAAACGACATTATGGAGATTAACTGCCAATCAGGTGAAAGTAAAAGCCAACGAGTTTTCAGTGTGTTCTTTGATTGAAAATGATAAAAATTTTTTTAAATCAATCAAGAATTATTAAAATATTTTAATTCAATTTTTCATGGTAACTCATGTTTAAACAGATTTTGTTGTAAAGCGGTACTTGAGAAATAAAATGTTTTTTTTTCAAACATTAAAAAATTGGATGAAAAGAGAAATTTAAAGTTCCCTGAAAATCCCTTTTAATATAGTTGGGAAAAACCTTGTGAACTCAAAGCTACCGAATGTTCCAAAAAATCATATTAAACAATTTTTAGTTTACTCTTTCGTTTTGAAAACTATAAATGTTCATTAATGTTTGGACAGGGTGTCTCAAAAAAATGTTACCACTTTCTAAAAGTAATAATTTGAAGGGAAATCACTTAAAAAGTTATACTCTCAGATTGATTAATGCTCTATCAGAAAGCAGAAGATGATTCAGACAAGAGAATAGAGGTTTAAAATGGTATTTGGAAAAATGAAAGGTGATGTACATTTTCCAAGACAAATTGTTTGGAGTGATGAGGCCAGTTTTAAATTATATGGTTCAATCGCCATAATTTTTCTTACAGAAATATTCGAAATCTATGCATTACTCGACAAGTTAGCTTCCACTTACCAGAAGAAATTGTGTGATGCATCCCATTAACCTACCCAGTGAATCGATCTTTTTTTCTTCGACACTACAATAAGAGGTTCCAAGTACATAAGTCTCTTGTAAGAATTTATTATGCCAAGAATTAAAGAAAAGTGTGCAGACAAGGCTTTTAATTCCAGCAAGCTGGTGCAGCTGAACATCATCTTCCTTACCTTTACAATAACCTGCGAAACACGAGGATTAAAAAAGAATTTCAAAGTAATTTTCTCCTTAACCACCAAATCTAACGCTAATGGGTATTTTCTTCTGGGGTTTATAGTACAACTCTAGTGACTATAGAGAAACTAAAGATTCCTTACAGAAAAAATATATCAACATTCCAAAAGAGATAAATATACAAGTTTGCCTTTCAATCGCTTCCTGATACAAACAATGTTCAAGCCAAAAGGGTTTCAATTTTCGGAAAATTCGTTAACAAATAATTGCACATTGTTGTTATAGACTGTATCTCATAAACGGTACATACTTTTCATGGTGGTTTTCACATAGAATTATAAAAAAATAATTACCTTGTCGAAACAATGTCAGGTATAACTTTTAAAAAGTGGTGACATTTTTGAGACACCTTGTATTTAATGATTTTTCATAATACATTTTTTATTTATAAAATAGCAACAGAAGGTTTAGAACGATTTAATTTCGAAAATTATATAATACAAAAGTACACACTATTTTCTAAGTAAATGTATTCTTAATTTGATAATTTAAAAAAATGTGCTCAGTTGGAAGCATAAAAGGATCAATTATTAAAAGAGCACATTATTATTATTATCATTACTATTATCAGTATGTATGAAATATGTAAAATGATTACCTACAAATTTCATACTACACAACCTGATATTATTTTTAATTATCTTATTATTATTATTTGATACATAACGCAAAGTTTTGAGAATCTTATTAATGGGAAAAATAATTTTTTCAAGATACAAACTGAAAGGAATGAAATGAATTATTCCAATATTTCTTTTATCCAAAAAGAGGTCTATCTCATAATTGAAGTTCTTTCTCATTGATCTAGAAAATATTAAAGATTGTATGATAAAAAGAGAATATCAATAATTATAATGAGCAAAGAATATTTTAAAATTACAATATAAACATAAGGCATATTGATTCATCTTATTTAAAATAATAATAATAATAATAATAATAATAATAATAATAATAAAATAATAAAAAAAAATAATAAAAATAATAATAATGAAATAATTGTGCTGAAAAATAACAATATCTCTGTAATTCAATAATTATATTAAATAAATGATTTTCTAATTTAATTTGGACCTTTAATTGTAAATTTACCTTGTGAAATTATATTTTTAACAATTAATTAATTAAAATTATTATTTAATGAGATTAATTGAAAAACTTTCAAGAAGTTTTTTTCTCAGAGGAAAGAGGAAAACTGGTTAGATCATAACCTAACAATTCAGTATATTATTTGGAGTTTGATTAACTTGTTTCTCTCTTAGGCCATGTCAAAGAAATAAAATAATAGGAATTTTCTCCTCTCTCGAAGCCCCTCTGCCTGCATGTGTCTCATTTTCTGTTTACGGGAATACAGATGATAATACTCAAATAACCTATGAAGAAAATGCGATCCACTAACGGTTGGTGTATAGATTAAAGACAATATTTTTGCTTTTTAAGTTCTTCAAATAATTTTTTACAAGTGTTTTATTTAATTTAATTATCGATTTATTTGTTCTGTTGTTTAATTCATCAAATAAACAAAATATTAATTATTTTTTTAAATTATCACAGAATTTATGTTATTATTTATTTATGTCACATTAATCAGACCACATTTATTTTTATTTTTGTAGTGGAAAATGAATAATTAATTATTTGGAGAAGAAAGGTAAAAGAAATGAAAGAATTCTCTTTCATTAAGGACATAAAATTATCATATATAGTAATTAATTATCAACAAATGAAGGATTATGAAGAAAAATATAATTGGTGGGTCGTAGTTAATAAATGGTAACTATTTATAAATTAATGAAAAATATCTTTTTACAAATGTATCAATTTCTTAAACTTGAATGATAATTTTGTATCAATCTTTTTCTTCTAAATTATTATTATTATTATTATTATTATTATTATTATTATTATTATTATTATTATTATTATTATTATTATTAT